>SSNP01000059.1:3024496-3041692 GCA_006937955.1 Pachypanchax playfairii | reverse complement strand
GGCTGAAGACAAAAATGGGCAACTACCGTACACAGCTTAAGGGAATTGGATGTGCTGAATTTAATGTAAATTCACTGAAATCCAAAGCTCCACAGGATGCATTACCTGCTAAAAATGTCAAAAGACCTCGGAGAGGAGAGGCAAATCACATGCCTGATATTCCAACTGGAGAGACTTCTGATATTTTAGAAGATGAGAGAGTGTCACTGTTGACTGAAATAAAGAAGCGAAACAATCGTACAGTTGTAAAGAACAAAATGGACAAGACGTTCTCATTACGCAGACAAGAAATTGTGGCAAAAGAATTGACAGTGGAGGAAGTGAAAAACAGATGGCCAGCACTCTTCACAGTGGATGAGGTAATTATGTTTATCAGTCAGTAGCTACATTAGTGATGGCCTGTTAATTAAATATTAATATACCCTTTTTTATATCAAATGTGTTAAGAGAAAATTCCCAAAAATGTCACAAAATATCTTGCACCACACTGTTTTAAGCCAGTATGCAATGTAATAACTTCCATACCGGTATGTGATATTTTGTGTTACACAGATTAATGCTGAATTTATGAGGATTACTACAGTTCCACTGCAATCACGATTCCTGGCTTCCTTGGACAAGCACCACGTCAAACTGATGGAGATCATCAGGAACAAGGGTGGAGCTGTCAGAGAGAAGACCCGGGATGTGGTAAAGGTTCTTGATCAGGTATGTACTTGGTCAGAAATGCAAAACTTGCCTAATACCACATAAACGGCAACATTGTGGATAGAAGCAATGCTGTTGATGTGTCTTATTTGTTGTCACAATTGCTGGTGTAGTTATGTTGGGTTAAATGTTGGAAGAAATACACTGCATATCTTTTGAGTTTGACTATTTTTTTTTACTGGTTTACTCAAACCTTTTGTGTAATTATTGTACAATTACTGAACTCTAATTTTGTATTGATGCATTGTCATGTTTGCATTTTCAATCGAGTTTCACCATCTGACAGTATGATTTTGCATTGCTTGTTTGCACTCTAGAGCCTTGATGTGAGCATTCGGAGAGAGTGCATGTTGAAGTGTCTCATCCTGTACCTGGGGGAAGATGTACAGAAACTCATCAAGGAGTTCCTAGTAAGGAGTTTTTGTTGTTAAAAAGTACTTTAACTTTTTCAATTCTTGGTATTTTTGAGCAGGGCAGAAGTGAATAAAGGCCATTTTAAGTGAAAAAGAAGAAAAAATATGGATCTGATAGGTTTTTAGAGCAGTTAAACATTAGTGGCTGAAAACATCCAGGACAGCTGGAATGGGTAGTAAATGTGTCTACAGTGACCTTTTTGAAAAATTTAAAATATTATCAACATAAGTTTCCTCACCCAAATTCATTCATTTTGCTGTCACACAAGAAAAGTTATAGTCAAATTAAGGAGGAAAACGTTTCCAAATTGGCCATTATCAGTGTTATCAGCCACAACAGTCCCCAAAGGTTAATGCAATCTAACACAAATACAATGCAGCATTAATGGTATTTACTTTACTCCATTCAATTAACAGAGTATCACAAGAGCAGCCTCCCAAATGAAAATAACTTACATAACAGGGAGAGACTGAGTAAATATCCACTATAAGTTTACTGAGACAAAGGAGATGATGGACCTGTATACGTGCATATAGAAAATGTCTTTTCTTTTGTCAGATTGGCGAGAGGGAGGATGCTGAAAGAGAACTTCAGGAGTGCACAATGGCAGTGTTTGTCATCAGGGAGGAGGAACCACTAAAGCCACCATGTGACGTAGGCATCATTATTGAAGGTGTGGAGGTGCTGAATGAGCTGCCATCAGTTGCACATGGATGTGCCCTCTTATTTGGCATAATCTATGCCCTAAACCTGAGCTATCCAGGTGAGCTCAAACACACTTTTGATGCACTGCAGAAAATATTCATGGAGATAGAGCCGAAGAAAATGACGCGCAGAGTGTGCAGTCTGAGTGTCAAGCTCTAAATAAAAGATGGCACAAAAAGACATTGTGATACAGCAGGTTGTTCTGTTTAAAACTGCTGTATAAATATAGTTATGCATTATGTTTAAGCACCAAGGAAATCCATACACACAGTGCTTAATAAATGATTGTATGTTACAACAAGAAGAACTGTTTGGAACCACACAACAAACCCTTTCACAATTTCCCCAATTTGACTGCAGTTAGGCCCGCAGCTCACTATTTGGCAGGTTTTGTGGAAAAATGTTCATGTTAATATGCAGGTTTTGTACAGTCGATGTACTGTATGTATATAGGCATTGCAGGTATTGTACAGTTGATGGTGTGTGCGTGTGTATAGACATTCACACAACAGAGAAGTATGGAACATTTTATTTAGAGAGCCAAAGAAAATGATGCAGTGTGTGCAGTCTTAGTGTCAAGCTCTAGAAAAAGATGGCACGAAAGAAGACTTTGTGATACAGCAGGTTCTGTTTTTTGTTTAGGCCTGCAGCTCAGTATTTGGCAGGTTTTGTGGAAAATGTTCAGGTTAATATGTATGCAGGTTTTGTCAGTTGATGTACTGTATGTTTTAGATGTTTACACAACAGAGGTCAAGTATGGAGCATTTTGCTTATTTAGAGAGAGAGCCAAAGAAAATGATGCACAGTGTGTGCAGTCTTAGTGTCAAGCTCTAGACAAAGATGGCACGAAAGACTTTGTGATACAGCAGGTTCTGTTTTGTTAAAGCCTGCAGCTCACTATTTGGCAGGTTTTGTGGGAAAATGTTCAGGTTAATATGTATGCAGGTTTGTACAGTTGATGTACTGTATGTTTAGACATTTACACAACAGAGGTCAAGTATGGTGCATTTTGTTTAGAGCGCCAAAGAAAATGACGCACAATGTGTGCAGTCTGAGTGTCAAGCTCTAAATAAAGAATGGTAATTAAGAAGACATTTGGATACAGCAGGTTGTTTTATAAATACCGGGTCTGTGGTCACTTACCTGTTCATAATTGCATCTATAGAAACTGTGCCTATGCTTTGTTAAACAAAATCCTTGTGTTAAGGATTGTTATTCTTTATTATTGAAAAATAAAGTTGTGGTGCACCACAAAAAGAAGCTGTCTTTATTCTTTTGTTGAACATGGATTTTCTTAGAAACTTGATTTTTACAGTTAATTGCTGTTCCCTTGCTCCCTTACATATTTTTAAAGATGAGTACAACCATTTCTACATGTTAAGACGTGCATGTATGGTTTATACAGTCAATATCATCAATACTTTGGCTTCTGACTAAGGAGAATACTTGATTATATTATCATTAAAAAAATACTTTGTACCAAATCAAAAATTTAAGTTGAGAAAAATTAAAAAAAATACTTGTAACAGAATTACAGCAATTTAATTAGTTTAATCCAAAGTAAAATTGATCATCAGATATAATGGAAAATATTAGGTTATCTAAATGAAGAAAATTAAGTTGTCATAAAGAAAAAAAAATAGTTTAAGGTCTTTGTAATGAATAATGTTTTTACTTTGTTTGAAAGCATTTTTTTTGCTTTGATTTAAAATGAAAAATTAATTTACATTGACTTAAAATTTTTGTTTCAAAGAAATCATAAATTTAATTAAAGATAAACTAATAAATTTAGGTGTAACAAATTACAGCAATTTTTTTAAGTTGATCCAAAGTAACATTTTTTTCAGTGTATGTTTGATTAAACACAACAAGGTCCCTGGCATCGTCGACGATGACGGCGTCCCCGTAGCGTTAAATAACTTCAATAAAAACATTTTTAATACAGACAAATGAACAAAGGAGCTTGTAATAAAATAAACAATATTTAAGATTTAAATATAGTTGAATATTTACACTGAATAGTTGTAAAACTGTGCAAAAGATTCAGTATAAATTAGGGGATGAAATCCAGAATCAACTATTGAAAGTCAGACATTTAGAATCTCTGTTTATCTCTTTATCTTTTTCATTAAAACACATTCTTTCTATCAGAATGTGTTTATGGTTTTTCTTGTGGAAAAGTAATTTACCCTATACATAAATATTTTTGTGAATAAAAATTTCTGCAAAATCTGTGAACTAGTCAAATTCTCTACAAACTGTATTACACAAGAACATTAACTTCTACTGATCCGTCAATCACTCATACAACAGCAACCTGCCGGCTGAGTGTCATGACATTTTGTGATGGAAACTTCTTTCTTTTCTGTGGATATAACAACAACAACTGTGTAGTAACAAACTTTATTTCTAAATGGATTACCAGTAATGTCAGTGATGGATACGATGTGGAGAATAAAGTTGCTGTAGTCTTGGTACGTCTGATTCGTTTTCAATGCAGGCGCTATCCCTACTAGCCTTTCTGCCAATATCGCACACCGCATGGTGCATGCGTTGGAATTGCGTTGTTCTGAAAGACAACTGTCGTATAAGGCCGCAACATTGAAGGACATTTTTTTTTCTCCTCTTTATCCTCATGTAGTTCTCTCTTTTTCATCAATCTCACTACCTTGATGCCAGAAACAAAGGGCTGCCTCGGCAAGGGATGCGACTGGGCATCTCTTCCAAGTCAAAATCCTCGTATTATACAAATGATACTTGGCAATAAAGCTTGATTCTGAGTTTGAATTACGACCTTCCTCTTTCCTCACTGAGTGGGCTAGGATAGCTTTTGTCCTGTTGCTACTGATCAGTAGGGCCCAGGTCCGGGGGATCTCAGAATGGAACCAGGGCTTGGATCTTATTTTGTCTTGTAAGTTCTTCGCAGATGGAATGATTCTGGTGTTTGATCCTGTCTTACCTCATAGAGGTAACAGTTAATGATTTCATGATAGAATTCCACGCAGTAGCCAGCCACAGTCAACCGGTGAGGGAGATGGATGAACGCGTGATGCAGTTGGTAACAGAAATCACTGAGTTGCTAACCATTACAATCGGCAGTAACCAACATGAACAGGTTCTTCGTTATTAACTCTCCTGATCTTCCTCTCATTCTAGGCTACACCTGGCTGTCCAAACACTACCCACACATGGACTGAGTTCCCGGGGAAGTTCTGAGTCGGGGTTCAACCTGTTCAAGCTCGTCTCTGTTCTGCTTGTCTTCTGGTCTCTCGTCCTGTTCCAATAAAGGAAACATACCCAGATCTGAGTAAAGTTCCTGAGAGTTATCAGGATTTGAAGGAGGTTTTTAACAAACACAGAGCCACCTCATTACCACTGCACCGGCTTTATGACTGTGCTATAGACTTGCTACCAGGCACATCTCCTCCCAGAGGCAGAGTCTTCTCCTTGTCTCTTCCAGAATGGGAGACAATGGAGGAACATACGTATCAGTAGCTACGTTTACATGGGCACATTTAATCGGAATAAACGCCCAATCGGATAAAATCCATAAATCTAAACCTATTCTGCAAATCCACAGTAGCTACGTTTACATGGAATAAACGCCCAATCGGAACAAAAATACATCATGTAAACATGTCAACCCGAATGTTTTGATCCGATGCAGCCTGATCCGAAAGAAATTTACTTCCGATCGAGAGGGGTGGTTTTGTCCGATCTTCATTCAGATAGACGTGCATGTACACACCCATTAGGAAAGAAAGGGTGAAAAGAGCCCACTGCGCATGCGTACAACTTCAGCGTGACGTCTTTCCACTGTCGCAGACTCAAGTAGAAAACATAGCGGGAGGTAAACAGAAGTGGTCTGCTGGTGCAGTCATCCTGTCATCCTGCTCTCCTCTCCTGTGGTGGAGGAGCAGTAGTAATATGTATTCAGCCTCTAGCTTGGTTAATGCGACCAGTAAAAACCCAAACATAAAGGTAATCACCCGCAGAGGGTCCATATTGGGGATAACGTGAGTCAGATCGAGCACACGATGGGGCGGGAAAGACGTGCAGAAAGGACGGAGTTTGTTTACTTTTTTTCTTCCCCCGGAAAGACAACTCGCTGTGCGCATGCTCAACTCATTTAACCTGATTGAGTGCTTGGTGCATGTGTACTCATGGCATGATCAGATCATTTCAGTTAGTGTCCATGTAAACAGGGATTTGGGAATTCAGATCGACCAAGATTTTAATCAGATCGGGGAAATTTGGCGCATGTAAACGCAGCTAGTGAGGCACTTCAAGCAGGGCTAAACCAGCCATCCTCATCACCAGCAGAGGCAGAGTTCTTCTTTGTTACCAAGGAAGATGGATCATTAAGACCTCATATAGACTATCATAACCTAAACGACATTACCATCAAAAACAAGTATCCGTTGCCACTCTTGACCTCCTCTTTCAAACTTCTGCAGGGTGATGAGTGGAAGACGTCCTTCAATACCCCGTCAGGTCACTAAGAATATCTTGTGATCGTTTTGGTTTAACTAATGCTCCAGCCATGTTCCAGGCTTTAGTTACGATATCCTGAGAGATATGATTGACTGCTAACTAGATGACATATTCATCTTCTCTCACAGTTTATCTGAACATCATCGACATCCTGCACTGTCCTTCTCCACTTACTACAAAACAATCTTTTTTTTCACTTTTCTGTATTATATCATTTCCCACAACCAAGTTAGCATGAATCCTGCTAAGCATCCTGCAAAATATGGCTAAAATACATTTTTTAATTAAAATTAAAAAAGCATGGTAACAGTTATTTACTTTCAATGAGTATAAAAATCTGAATCAGGTGTAAATTAAAATGTCAAAAGTTCCTTCTTTAATCTCAAAGAGAAACTTTGAGTAAAAATTAAACTTCGTTATGTGTTTTCTTACACCTGCTGTATCTCACGCTCAGATTTACTAAAACACACAAAAGTTTAATTTGCAAGAAATTTACCAGATGATAAAAATTACAAGTCAATATAAAATTCCACATGTTATAAGCAGTTAATTAAATCAGTACTAAATAACTTTTCTGCAGTCGTGCCGTCCCTGGAACCGGTGTTCTGTAGAAATATGTTACCTGTTGAGATGTGCTACACACACGTGTCGTTCTACAGTCTTGACTTCGATAAACAGATTTATCATTTATTTTCTTTCTATATTTTTCTATAAATACATTTTATCTATCAAATAAATTCTCCCAGGACAGAAACACTAAATATGATGTTATTTTTACTTTCTTTACATTGTCAGAGCAACAGGCAAATGTTTGGACACACCCAGAGGAGAAGGATCCAACAATGGCTGATAAGGACCCAGAGGGCTTTTATATAGAAAATATCAGGGAAGGATCATAAAAATATGTTTAAATAATTAACAGGAAACACTCATTATAAACCATCATCAGAACACCACTTCCTGCTGCGACCTGAATTACTGAAGTTATTAAGTGTAATATAGGAGGACCAGAGACGTCCAGAGACGTCCAGAGTGTCTCATATGAAGATGAACATGGTTTTTGGTGAGTATCTACTTAGACAAGTTTTAAAACAGTAACTTAAAGTTGTAAAAGTTATTTTGTACTGATTTGGTGGATTAACATGTGAAGAACATGTCATCAGTTTTTATAACATGCCAAGGTTCTAAATACACAACAAGCTGATGCTAGCAGCTGTTTGCTACTTAACTCAAAGTGAACATTACCGTGATGTTTTTACCATCTTCTAATTTGTTCCTCTTTCTTTTTTCTGCTCACTCAATTTTCATGACGTTGTTACTAATGGAAACGACTCTCTCTCCTCTCACACGCCTCACTTCAGATTTTATGATAGCAATTTGCAAATGCTCCAGAATGTTATGAAGCGTGATCAAATGAATTCTACAGTCCTTCCATGAATTGAACACAACTGACCCCCCAAAAAAATTCACTGCATGTCACCTCCGCCATAAATGAACATGCAGAGACTATTTCAATAATCTTCTGGCTAACACAGGTGAGAATGTTGACGAGCACGAGGCTGGAGGTCATGATGTCATACTGATTGAGTTAGAATAACAGACTGAATGAGTTAAAATGAGGCTGATGCTAGAAATCATTGTTCTACCTGTTAGTTACCTGCAAAGAAGCACATGCAGCATCATTGTGTTGCATAAAAAGAACTTTACAGGCAGGTTGTTGTTGCTATTAAGATGCACCTAAATCAACTAGATAATCAATAACTTCAAGGCATGAGGTTCAGTTATTGTGAAGAAGTTTCAGGGACCCAAGAAAGTTCAGCAAACACCAGGACCATCTCCTGGATTGTCTGGAGAAGAAAAGGTGAGCATGACCATCAGTCCTGTGTCACGCCAACAGTAAAACATCCTGAGACCTTCATGTGTAGAGTTGCTGTTCTTTCACAATTTTGCCAAAAGCCATAAATAAAGAATTTTACCAAAACATCCTCCGACAGCAACTTCTTCAACCATCCAAGAACCGTTTGGTAAAGAACAGCTTTTGATGGAGTTTCAGGCCATAAGAACAAAGTGAACTAAGTGACTCTGGGAATAAAATTTATGATTGTAGGTTTTATTTATATATATATATAATGCTATATTTTAACAAATGTTTGCTTTGCTTTGCTTCAATGCAAAATAAAAACACTGATCACATCCATCGTCACATCCTTTTTTTTTGAACAAATACATCAAGGTTGACTTTGTAAAGCAGTTGGACTGTACCAAGCTGCTGTGTGTAACACGTCTTTTACAGCTTCTGGATTAACATTCTCTGGGAAAATAAAAACACGTGGCTATTAACACACTATAAATGTTGAGTTATGAAGTTATTGTGATATTTTTGTTTGATTCGTGCCATGGATCTTCCTCAGCTGTAAAACCTGGATGAACTTTATATCATGTAACGATGTCAGACAGGCAGCCAGGATGCTTTATTAGAATTTATAACCTCCTTTATGTTTTGTCCTTTGCTTGACAAAGACATTGTTGTGTTTGCTTGACCTCACTGATGTTATCCATTAATCGGCACACACACACACACACACACACACACACACACACACACACACACACACACACACACACACACACATTGTAGAATGAACTATAGGGATATGGTCAGTGTCTGGACAATAGCGCATGTTGTGGCTTAGAGGCTGTTTTGTCCCTGATCATGTCCTCAGACTCTTCATACCAGTGCAGAGGTAATTATCAAGCCTGCAGACTGCAGCGGACTCTTCTTGGTTTTTTATGTGCACCCACATTTCTAATTATGTGCTGAAGGGAAATCTGGGGTCTGATTTTCATAATTCATGTTTTGCTTACAAAGTGTAAAGACTGCTGTTTCCTTTACTCGTCCCTCCACCACCACCCTTTTGTTAAACTTGTGTTTTGGAGCTGAGTGTAAACTGATTTTATTTTTAGGAAAATCTTTTTACCTTTATGATAAACACAGGTCTGTGCTGCTGCTGCTGCACAAAGTTGAGCACAATGTGCTCCAGCAGAGTGAGAAAAAGCTCCTCATGGAAACAGTTTTCTTTTTTTAATGATTATGCTTTCAGGAAGGCTGCCAACCACAATCACTCTCAGCTTTGGCACAGATGCTCATTTAAAGTGACTGTGAAAGGGAAGTTTTTTTCTAAATGATTATTTTTTAGTACCACATTTGGGGAAAGCAGTCGTGTGAAACGATCCTTATGAAATAATGAAACGTAATGTGCAGAGACAGTAGTTGTATACACACACACACACACATGCAGATGCACACGCACGCACATGCATACACACACATGCATACACACACATGCACACACACACACACGCACACATGCACACACACACACATGCACACACACACATGCACTTTATGGCTGCAGCTTCTGTAACTTGTCTCTTTATAGAATGAATGTAAACTGTGATACATGATACACCCTCTCAGCTTTGAAAGGAGAGATGAATTATGAGACAAAAGACGTTAGTTTATCCTGTAGGAACTGGAAATATTAACAAATATTCATTTTTTAAAACGTTTGAATGCTGCAATAACAAAAACAAATGCATGTTGTTTTTTCTAATATCTTTCCTACTGAAAGACTTGTTCCAGTAGACCAGTGACTCTGATCCTGGTTCTAGTTCTTATGCTGATATCAAGATATCAGATATCCCAGTGCTGACTGCCCTAAGTCGACTTGTGTTGGAAGGTTCTGCCCTCATACTGATTTCAAGTATTTTGTCTAGTGGGAATCGTCAAGTGTCCTACTGGAATAGTTCAGATCTCGACCTTCCTATTTAAAGTGGCCTGAGGTTGTAGACTGCTTGTCAGAGTTTAGAGCTACAGTCGAGGTAAAAGAGTAAATACACTCATTAATATAAAATTATTAGAACCTTAAGGGGTCAAAACAGTTGAATACAATCTGAAATGAACAAGATCAGATCAATGTGTCATTTATCATTGAATACAAATTTAACTAAAATCAACACATGATCCTGTAGCTCGTCTTTAATCATCCTGTGTGTGTGTCCTCATCCGTCTCCTGCTTATATTTACAGAGTGACCGGGATTCAAACCGGTGACCGGTGGCTCTCCAGGTACGAGATGACCTGCTCTACCTCCAGATCTACCGCCACCCTGAGCTGGAGCAGTTTACCTGAACAGCTTCAGCACCTTGATTCTTTTCTGTTCCAGTCATTCTATTGTAGATTTGCTGCTGATGATTTAAGGTCATTGTCCTGTTTTAAACCATGAAATAGTCGTTGGACCAATGTCTTAACACTTGACCCGCCCAAAACATTGGTATACTGAGACTGAAAGTTACTCAGGTGCTGAGGCTGCCAGACGAGTCCAAATCAATGCTGATAACATGTTCGTATGGGTAAAACTCTCCACATTGATTGTTTCAGAAGTCTTGTGGTTTGATCAGATGCATTTCTATAAACTCAAACCGTTTATGTCCTCAGAATAAAGATACGGTTTTCTCTAGAACCCTTCCAAACAAGCAGCACTTGTTCAGACTTTTTCTGGTGGTCCTGTCATGAACTTTAGCCTTTAACTGGTTAATTGAGGCCCGTTGACTCTACAGTATAACTCCTGAGTTTTTGTATATTGCAAAGTCTGACCTCAGCTGTTTGCTGTGACATCTAATGCAGCAGAGTCATGAGCTCATATTATTTGCAAATGATCTTTTCACCCTTCTCAGATCAATGAGCAGTAATATTTACTTCTCTGAGGTCATTGCTTGCGTTCTTCTTCCTTCCTGTACGTTAACACACACCTGAATCCTTCAGACCAGTAAACTGCTAAAATCCTGACTTTAGTAGAGGAGGTCACCTTTAGTGAGACATCAGAAAACATGACTGACTTCTGATGATTCACATGAGTCTAACCCTGCAGCTGTATGCTCAGAATTCATTTTTAAATGCTTTTATTTTGTAATTGGATATTTGATGCTTAGAAAACTTGAGGATTGTGTGCTGGTGAGTGGGCGGGACTTTCAGCCCCACATCCCTTATGTGCAGACTCTGGTTCCAAAAATAAAACCTGGCAGCTCCCATCAACAGGATATTCTGTTTTACACTGTGTAAGTAGCCTGAAATGCATCATCCATCTTTATTTAGGGTCTTTATGACGAGCAGCACCTACCCTTGTTATTCATGTGAGAGGCACTTTTTAAATATTTCTTCAGCATTTGTAAAATTAATAATGAGACTTTGTAATATCCCCTCCTGTCGCTGGAGACAGACACCAGCTCCCCACGACCCTGAACCACAACAAGCAGTAAATAAAATGACTGACTTTATAATATGTTGTGGTGTTTAATGTAAATGTGCTTTTACTTTGTAGAATATTATTTTTGAGGACAGATTTAACACTCTGACTGGAGTTATTATCAGTTCTTAAAGCAGACAGTGTCTCAAACCGCTGGGTACAAACAATCTGCTGGGAAAACACAAGACCAATCATTTAAAATATAAAGCTTTTCCAAATGAAAAATCTTTATCTTTGTATGTGTTTTAATGTTAATGAATGTGTTTTAAAAAACTACATTCAAATAGAGTTAGGGTTCAAATTAAAAAATACATTTCAATCACATAAAAAATCAGCCAAAAAGAAAGAAAAATGACTGATGGAGACGTTCCAGTTATAATCATGATAAACACGTTTCCTTTTTTATATTCCTGAACTGGAACGTGGGACTCATTAAAACTTAAATAGAAAAAGTAGCAGCCTGGTACCGTTTCACCTGGTTTAGAAGATATCGGTGATATTTTTTTCTGACCAGGAAAGATAAAAAATTCTTGTGTTTTGACACAAATTAAAGCAGAAAACTGAAAACTAAAACAACCTGTTAAAAAATTTAAAAATGATTATTTCATTCATCATGAAAGATGAAATTTCATCAGCCGACTCAAATATCTGGACGCATGTGACAAGGTGTGTGTGTGTGTGTGCGTTTGTGTGTGGGTGCGTTTGTGTGTGTGTGTGTGTGTGTGCGTTTGTGTGTGTGTGTGGGTGGGTGTGTGAGTGTGTGTGTGTGTGTGTGTGTGTGGGTTTGTATTTCTGACCTCCTGGGGACCCGTTTCCTGACTTTTACTATCTTTCTGGGGTCCGAGGGTTCTTGTGGGGACCGAAGCCTGGTCCCCATGAGGGGGACTCCCCTTTTTAGGGTTAGGGGTTAGGTTTATAGGTATGGTGTGAATAGAGTTTTAGTTAGTCTTAGGGTTAGTTATAGATCAGTAATGGTTAAGGTTAGGAAAAGGGTTTGGGTTAGGTATAAATATAGTTACTAAAATCAATGGAAGTCAATGGACGGTCCCCATAAGGATACCAAAACACACTTGTGTGTGTGTGTGTGTGTGTGTGTGTGTGTGTGTGTGTGTGTGTGTGTGTGTGTGTGTGTGATATCATATCACTGTATCAACACTAAAGGCACATTAAACCCTCTGAGTGACATCAACCTTCGACATCAGCTGAGATAAATAAACACGTGGAAGTTGTAGAATATTTTAACTTTTGTTTAATCTCAGATTTCAAAAAACAAAAAGAGAAATCTTTACAATCCTGCTAACAGTGACTCTTTTACAACAACATAAATACTGTGCTGGAAAAAAAAAAGAACTTCCTCAAAAAACTGAGCTTATTTCCAGTCTCTCTCTGTAAACATTACAAAATGTAAATCAGGTCTCTTCAGTTCTCAACAAGACAACATCAAAATAACAACAAGGTTCCATCAGCCAGGATCAGCTGACTCACGTTGCAGAAAGTCTCTAACAGACTCACAGGGATTTGTCTGTCCTCGTGTCTCTAACCTGTCTCATGATGTTAACAGTGTTCAGTTTTAGAACAAAAAGGAGTGAGGGATGAAGCATGTGTGTATGATGGGAAGGGGGTGGGGCTAGTGCTCTGACCATCAGAAGAGGCTGGTCAGTGTGGTCTGTGACGGGCTCCGGCACTCGTGGACGTCCATACCACCCGGCACTGAGGTGAGTACTGATGTGACGGTGGGCATGGTGGGGTTGGTCAAGTCTGTTAGGGTGGTGGGGGTGCTGGACGGGCTCATGGAGGCGTTGGAGATCTCAGAGGCGGGGCCTGACGGCGTCCCTCCTTGCATTGTGGATCCGTCAGACGCTTTGTCCACCCCGGTGTTCTCCTGCCGCAGCAGGTTTCTCCTGAACTTGGCTCGAGCGTTTTGGAACCAGACCTACGGAGAGGATCATGTCAGAGATTACATACTGAGGGAAAGGAAACACGTCACGCAGAAACACGTGAAGGTTTAGTGATGAAACATTAGAAACATCCTAATTCACCTGCAGGAGCAGAGACACGGGCTCTGAGAGCAGGTGTTACTGAAACATTATAAAACTGGAACGATTCTTAAAAAGAATTTCTAATAACTTCAAGGTGTCACTCAGATGAAAAACCAGCAGAAGACGTGTTTGTGTTCTATCATGTTACTGTAAAACATCCTAAACTCCACGTGTAGTAAAACATCCCACATCTGTTACATCTGTACGCCGCTGACATTTAAAATCTCATCAAGAAAAAGATTTTTCTCTTTTCAGAAAGAATTAAGACACGAGGGGAAATTCTTCTTCCTGTTTTCTTCACGAGGCGAGACACGAGCGCTTTCAGAGGACAGATTT
The DNA here is from genome assembly GCA_006937955.1 of Pachypanchax playfairii. Lineage (NCBI taxonomy): Eukaryota > Metazoa > Chordata > Actinopteri > Cyprinodontiformes > Aplocheilidae > Pachypanchax > Pachypanchax playfairii. Next base: position 3,027,691 of record SSNP01000059.1, on the reverse strand, counting down.
TAGGTTACCTGAAAATCCCAAAGCTTTTGTATGAATTTAGAGCTTCAAAAGCGTTTTAGGTAGATTAGATGAATCACATGACCGACTGACTCACAGAACCTCAAGTTCTAATAGTTTCTTGTTTGTATCAGACAGTATTTTAACCAGTAAATATAAACACAGCAGATGTTCTTAGAAGACTTCAGAAACTACAAATGAGCTTCGATTTACTGTGAAAATGTTCCTCACACATTAGCTGCTGTCTAAATATGGAACCCTGGAAACGTTGGACGTTCCTGTGATCCAACACAAAACTTAACGCAGACTCAGCGATAACCAAACGCTGCGGTGACACACGACACGAGCTTCAAAAACAAGCAGCCATGTTTGAACTCCAGCTGATAAGTTACGGCTGTTTTATCACTACAGATAAGACTCTTTATATTACGTAAGAGTTCTAAGCCAGAACAACAGCTTCTCCCCCTCCTCCCCCAGCAGCACCCCCACACCCCCTTTGTCTTCTTATAGTCTATTTGCAGACACTCTGACTGAAGTCTAGGATAAACTTGGTTTAAATCACAGAACCAGGCCGCTCTGCACACTCTGTATAAAGTCTTTATGATATTAGCAGAAACAATTCAACCATTTCAAACATGTTTGTATCAGCGTCTCCTAAAATTGTCAGGACATTTTAAAAGAAGTTGTGATTTTAGTCATTTTTTTTATATGTTTCCAATAAAAAGAATCTTTTCCTTCTAATTTCAGCAGCTGCATTAACATCAGCTGAGCGTATGAAGCAGCATCCCACTCCTCAGTGTCTCTCATGACCATTTATTTCCATTCCAGAAGAATAAAAGCTGTGTGTGTGATTTGCAGAGAGAGTGAGTGAGAGAGAGAGAGAGAGAGGGAGTGTTATGTGCTGAGCTGAGTGTTAGAGCATGTTAGACGGCATCATGACGGAGCCATGGGAAACAAACGACAGGAGAGGATCTTCAGTTGGAGTAACAGACATGAAGACTGGAATGCATCAAAGCAAAACGACTGCTTTGTTTCCTACAAGCATTAATTAAAGCAGCAGAATGCTTTTTGTCTCATTTTCTTCTTTTCACATCCCCGAATAATTTACTGTTTCTTCTAATGAAAATCAAACTGCTTTCTGTTTTACTTTTCTATAATGTTAAACAGAAATACATTACAGTGTTTTCTCCTTTATTTTAATTCATTTTACATTTTAGCAAATATATAAAATAATTTGCATTTAATTTACTATAATTTTTAGTTTGAATTTGAATGTGTTTGACTGTGTAAATATAGAATCAATTTAGTGCTTATTTTAATAGTGAGTTACTGGTTAGCAGCATTAGCGGAAATAATCAGCTGATTTTACATAACAGTGTCCTCCCGTCTCTTTGGTGATGGAGGTGTGACTTACCTGTAAAACCCGCTTGGTGAGGCCGGTCTTCTGGGCGAGCTGCTTCAGGTCCTTGGCGTCGGGGTTGTGGTTGATGGCGAAGTAGGACTTCATTGTCCGCAGCTGGTGGTGCTTGAAGGATGTTCGCATGCGCTTGGTCTTCTGACTGGAGCTGTACTGAGAGTCCCGGTCCATAGACTCACCATCGTTCTCATTACAACTCAGTGCTGCAGGGAACAAGAATGAAAGAGCAGAAACTTAAAACTGGTCTCGCTTCTTCATTCTTATAGTTACTTTAATATTTGGTTTTAAATCCCAGAATTTATTCTGACAATCAGTTTTTGTAATGCTTATTATGCAAAACTAGTGCATCATATTTAAATGAATATTTTGATCTTTTTATATGGTTTATAAAATACACTTAAAAAACTGATAGAAGTCATGGAGCAGATGAAGGGGCCCGCATGAGGCCCGGACCTCCCAGCGTAAACCAGACAGGTTGAATGAGGCCTTCGGGAAGAGAAAGCATCGTTACAGCCCGCAGACGAGGAAAAGAAAACTTTTATGAGCCTTCTCACTGCTCTGCTGCAGTATCTTCATAGTATTTTCAGATAATTGATTTCTTCTTAATTTAAACCATAAAATGAATCTGAAGTACCACTATGACCCAGCAGCTGTTTATTCCAGCTGTGGTTCTTGCTCCTCTCCTCACCACATGTGTCTGTCTCTGCTTTTCCTTCCTGGTTAGAGGTGTAAGCAAGGCTTCAGCAAGCACACCCGCTCACAAACACAACAACACAAAATATTCTTCACAGCCTGAAAATTTCTTGGCAATATTCAAGGTGTTGCTGCATGCATAACAGTTCAATATCAGAACGCTGCAAATGATGAATATGAAGTGAGTGGAAAGCCTCAGAATAACACTTCACTTAATTAGTCCATACACACCAGGCAGAACAAATGTTGTTTTCTGGCCAAAGCATATGCTGCAGCGTTTTAACAAAACAAAACAGGATTTTAAAAATAAAAGCAGCTTGTCAGTGGTTTGCTACAAATCAGTAAGTCTTGCAGCAGACAGTTGAGAGTTGGTGCAGCCTGAAGCTGCAGCGGGGTCACACTGGTCAGCTGAAGCCTGGCTGCTGTTACTGGCAGGAAACAGAAGAGGGCGCACTGCGTCTTCACGCTCATCACTCTCCCTCCTACAGTCACCTCCTTCAGCCAACTTCTTCACAGTAAAATAAAGTCAACAATAACACCAAATCATTTGATTTGGTGTTTGAATGTTTGAACTGATCTTTTTTATGAGGTCATGTTGTGATGTATAAAGAGAATGATGGAGCTGATGCAGGAAAGAGAAAAATGTTTCTAAAATGCTGAAACAAAATGTGTGTGTTGCAGCTGGTTTCATCTAAACTGGGTGGTCAGATTTTATTTATATCTTTATTATTATGAGGTAAGAATAAAATCACAACTGACCTGTCTAATGCAGACAGCAGTGTGTGTGTGTGTGTGTGTGTGTGTGTGTTTGTGTAAACAGAAGAGATATTAATGTAAAAGCTTTAAAAACATAAGATGTGAGTCAGAAAATGCTGCTCTTAGGAAGTTAAAGCACTCGGCGCTCCCTTCCAGTGAATAACTCATCAAATCACATGGATCTGGCTGGTGTTCACCCGTCCTGGCCTGGTCCCAGAGCAAAGAGGCTCCAGCAGTGACTGTGTGTGTGTGTGTGTGTGTGTGTGTGTGGTGGTTTGGAAGGCTTTGTATATGTGTGTGTGTGTGTGTGTGGTGGTGGTGGGGGGGGGGGG
>SSNP01000059.1:2989495-3024486 GCA_006937955.1 Pachypanchax playfairii | reverse complement strand
TTTTTTTTTTTTTTTGGTCACATGTTTTCAAGAAAGATTTTTTGTGGCTCATTTCAGCACAAACACTGTGGTTCACGTGAACATTTTTTAACAGGTAATCTGATTTAAAACTGCATTCTAAGAGCACGTGGAATCTCCTGCAGAACGACTGAGGCAGTTATTTTAACTCCAGTAATAATTATGTAGTTGCTTTAAACTAAAAACACATTTTTTACAAGAGTGAAAATATTTGATATATCCACAAGCTTGAACCTGCAGTGACACGCAGTACAAACACTTCAAACCAGCAGCAAAGTTTGGAAAGAAGTTTGAACCTCGTCTTAACGAGTTAAATGATTGTGTTATTAATAATGAGTCTGTCAGCTGCGCTCGGCTCCTGTCGGGCTGCGGGATCAATCTGCAACTTTTCTGTTCCATTTTAGCAGGAGAATTTTATTTGGTTTGAAGGTAAAAACTGACTATAAAATAAATCACATTCATTCCTTTTACACAATCGAATCTATTGTCCCCGGGATTACCGCACGGATTATTAACAGATTATGGCTTCTTACCCGCGTTGTAGGCAGCCAGCTCGGCCCCGGGCCCCGGACTCTTCCTTTTCCGGGGCCGCCCTTTCTGCACTGTCCCCACGCCGTTGAAGTAAGATAGTCCGAGCGCGTTGGCCGGGCCCAGGCCCTTGTGGGGGACAACGTCCGCATGGTTAAAGTGTGTCTGATATTCTCCCTGAATGAGAGTCTCAAAGTGCAGGCGACAGTACACCAGGCTGTCCTTCATGCCGAAGTGGTCCCCGGTGGTGAGCATCTTACTGCAGGTGGTGCAGGTGAAGCAGTTCAGGTGGTAGACCAGGTCCCGAGCCCGCATCACCATCTCCGAGGCCGAGATCCCCAGGTGGCACCGGGCGCATCTCTGCACCGAAAATCTTCTGCGGACAACACAGAGACCTGATCAGCGCTCGGACAGACGCACGCGCGGCCCCGCGGGGCGGAAGCTGCGCTGCAGCCAAACAACGAAACTTTCACCAAGTTAAAACTCTGCGAAGTTTAAAAAACCCTTAAAATAAACCTGATCCTGGATCGGATCAAACAGCTCTTATTCACATCAGAAGTACATTTTATGCACCCCCACCCCCCACTTTATAAATACTTATAGCTATTAGCTATATGCTGAAAAAGTAAAATCGCACATGACAGACACGTCATTGCTGCCACGAGCTGCTAGTAACTTCTAATCCCACAGTGAATTTATGTATTAAAAATAAAATAATTTATTTTAAACAAATTGTTTTTTTTATGTTACAACTCCTTCTCCTAATTCTTTTTCTGTCTCAGTGTCAGCTGAAGCCCAGTTTGAACTTCAGGGAAGCGCCTTTTCCTGCACCTTGTTCTGCAGTTTAACATTTAGGAGCAGAACCTTGTTGAAGCAGCTTGAACCTTCCTGCGCGCGCCTTCCTACCTGTAGTAGTCCTCCTTGCAGTAGATGCTACCGTCCTTGCTGAAGCAGGTGAGCTCAGACTCCAGGTTGAGTTTACACTCGCAGCACTTCAAGCAGCGCATGTGCCACTGCTTGTCCACGGCCAGCAGGTAGTAGCGGTCCGCGATCTTCCTGCCGCAGCCGGCGCACAGAGCCACGCGCTCACTGGTCATGCACGGTATGGACTGTAAATGTAAAATAAATAAATATAAGTAAATGTATAAATAATTTGCAGCGTGTCTTCAACGTTCCAAAACACAAGATACAATGTGTTAGAAGATTTTTGGAGGCTTGAGAAGTTAAAAAGCTTTTAACACCAATCCTGGAAAACAAAACGGCTCCTTCAGGCAGACAATGATCAGGTGAAAATTTTCAATAAATAACAAATATTTATTTTGTTGGAGAAAAAGGTGTGAAGGCCTTTTTTCGTTTTCTCTGCAGCAGAAGCTAAAATTCTCTAAATCGGTTTAAATGCAGTTAATTTTTTACGAGCGCAACGTTCAGACTCTACAACAATAAGATTCTTCTTTAGAAATAACATCCCATAATTTACACACACACGGAAGAATAATGTATTTTTTTTTCCTGATGGTAGGTCGCTAGCAGACAGCCTCAACACGCGCGTCAACACGCTCGTGAACACGTTCACTGCGGTCACCGATTAGCGTAATGGTATTAATTGATGTCAGTTTCTATCAAAGAATCAACATTTGTTTGGAAAAGCTTCATTTAGAGAAACGAAGCTCAGCAGCAGCTGAAAGCTGCTTTCAGGCCTTTCCAACACACACAAGTCTAAGAACTGAACACGCGCTCAGTCCCTGATCCGCGTCCCGCCATCTCACTCCACATTGTGGGAACTTTTTCACTCAGTTGGCCTTATAATCAATAACACTGTTTGCAAACCCATTATTTATAAATACATTTGAAGATTTAAGAAAATGCAACAGATTTTTCTGCTTAAAACAAAAATCAAAACAACATGTTGTTTTTTTTAATGGCGGAATATTAAAATAAAGTTTCCGGGATTTTCAAAGTGTCACAAAAAGGAGAAAACACGAGAAAACGGCACCGATTCTCCTGAAACATCATCCAAACTTCTTTATCTTTGGCCTTTTTTTCGTGTCACATTTACTTTCAGTTACATAGTAAAGTTTTAGCTTAAACTGACTGTAAAAATCACAATATTCAAGTTTGATGAAGGAAGTTTGAGAAAAATAAAAACTTTAAAATATGAATAATTCGTTTTTGCTGCCTGTTCAGAGTGTGAAGGAGTAAAACTACTGTCACATGTCTGCAGGCGGCCATGCTGCCTGCTGTAACCAGCTGAGAGGCCAAAGTCTCCTACCGTCTCGGATTCGCCCATATCGATGGCTGAACTGATGGCTGCTGACTCGCCCTTTCCTCTCCGGTCCATTTCTTCCACCACACCGTGCACGTCGCCTCCGGGGAGGCCATGGAAAAGCATCGTTGCCGCAGAGGGGAGGATGTTGTAACTGTTCTCTTCAGATCTGCGAGTCAAGATGTCCATCGGAGGCAAAAAGCCTGCGCGGCCACGCACAAGCAGCTCTCAGTCTTCAGCTTTTCCCTGCTTGCGATAACAAGGGAGAATTCCAGATCAAGAAGAAAAAACATATGAAGGAAAAATTGGACACGTGCTCTCCACACTACGTCTCATCTGCCAATGGCAACCGTCATCCGAATCTCTGCAGTTCTCATTATTAATAAGCTGTGACTAATTCATTAATGGCAGCGCAGATTCCGCGTCTTTTATTGGAATCTATTTTCTCGTAGATCTGATTTTATTTCTCGTGATCGCCAATTGCTTTGTGATGATTTGGTTTTCCATTTATGGGGTGTAAACACACGAGCTGTGGAAGCTCCCGTTGCCTGGGTCTCAGCAGCGGAACCTCCTCCTCGCTGGCACCAGTATTTCAGGAGTTCGGCTCTCAAGGCACTGACACAATTCTCCAGTTCGTTTTCTGCAAAATCATGAGTGACTGCAAAAGCGGCGCCACCAAAAGCTGGTCGGCAGCCGTGTATTGATCACAAAGCTAAAAAACAAAAATCTAAACTGCGTGTTCTCCTCTTCCTCCTCCAGGATCAACAGTCCGAGCTGATGCTCACAGCGGCTGATTTCTTTTACTCGCTCAAACTACTTTTGCTTGACAGAAAAAAACCCCGATTTGTTAAAAAAGACTGAGCAGAAAAGCAGCAGCCGGCCTTTGCTTCAGAAAATCCCGCCTGCTGTCTGAGAGGCACTTTCCCTCCTCAGCGGTCTGTTTAGCTCATGTTTAGTCTTTTGCCAAGGATGCATGTGCGTAACAGCAGAAGAGGAGGAGCTGGCTTTGCGTTCACTGATGATAGAGTGTCTGCTGGACCCCCAAAACCGCCGGTCCTCCTTCTCAGGTCCCGGTTGGACTCTGCGCTCCTTATCTACGGGCCCTTGTTGCGTCACGACGCACCGTTTCTGTTCATTGGCTGCTCCGCCGTCCCCGTACTGTTCAGCCGTACTTTCACCGAGCGGTCTGGGAGACCAGCAGCCCCTTCGCCTCCCGGTGCGCACCGACCGCCAGCCTCCGCTCTGCTCCCCCTCCTCCTCATCTGTCCATCCGCTGCTGCGGCGTGGAATTTCCGCTTTGGAGAAAGTCGAGAGGGGTCTTCACAGGTGTTGGAGTTGTTTGTCTGGGTGAGCGTGCATGTATGCGCGCACTGAGAAAGTCTGTTGGGAATCCGTGCTCAGCTGACGCGCACAGAGGGTTCCACACAGCCCCACAGCCGCTCCGCGGCATTAGAGTTCTGAGCGTAACTGCCCCGCGTCTCCAAAATCAAACCGATCCGCGCAACTGCGATTTAACAAGTTTATATAGTGTTTGAAATCGTAATAGTTCAGAAAAAAACTATAGAAAAAAAACGGAAGCGAAATGTTTTACCTGAACCTGTTAAAGCAGCTTCACACGCACCACATCCGCTTTGCGCGTCCTCGTCACTTTGCATGTGACTGGTAACGTGTGAGGAAACTAAAAACACGCTTATTTTTATCTGGACCAAAAAGTTGGAAGCAAAGTTTCACGCAAAAGTAACTGAATGAAGGAATAAACAGACTGGATTGACCCTGTTGATCCTGAACTGGGACGCTGTCTGACTCTTATTTTCCTTTTCCAGTTTTTGTTTTCTTACTCAGAGCTGAAACGCAACTTGTTGACATTTAAACGTCATGTTTGTGAGCAGCCGCAGCTTTTTATTATTATTATTTTAATTTTGAGCGACTTGCGCCTCCTGAAACTTGTCAGTGATCATTCAGCGCAGCAGCGTCGCTCCCGTGTTTTCAGCCCCCAGACGGAGCGCAGCAGCGGGGGCCTCGGAGTCAGCGCTCAACTGATCCCAGATCCGCGCGCTCTAATTAGCTCTCTGCTCTTAATTGGGAGTTTGGGGTGGGGGAGGGTGGGGGAGTTGGGATTGATGTCGTCATCAGAGGACGTGTTTGAAGACCGGAGGTTTGATCTCACACAAAAGACGGCGGCTGCAGAAAAGAAAATCACATGTTACCGGATCCACCCGCCCGGCTTTTGTTATTTGTGAGTCAAATCAAGAAGGAAAAACTGTAATCAAAACAAATACTCAGCTTGACCCGGACATGCAGAAATGATAATATATGCGCTGAAATGAAGTAGTTTTTCCTTGAATCTTCCGGTGTTTTGGTTTTACAGATATGCTCAGGCCTACCTGTTTACCCCCCCCCCCCCACATGTAACATCTCGCTTTTAGGCCATTGTGAAATTTTATCGCACAAACATGATGTTAAGCTCCTAAATCCTTATGCAAATCACCTCCTCTGTAATACCCTTAATTGAATACATGCATATTTATCATCTGCGTTTTCTATCTGCTATAAGACTGACTTTATACATTAAACATGGCTGCGCACGGCGTGTCTGCGGGCGTGGATGAAATATAATATTAGATGGTGGAGTCAATTTATAGAAAGAAGTTTGTATGTTTTTGGATCTGACTTATTTCAGCTTTGAATGAAAAAAAAAACAATTTGGAGAGAAAATTCCAGCAACATGGACTCAGTTGTGTTAATGTGCAGAAACAAAACGTCCCGCACGTGAGATGAGTGATGGGGATTATTTTAAACTGCGCTGCTCGAAACATCCCGCATGTAACATCCGCTTCAAATGTAGAAAATGACTTTACTGTCAGTCACGTGAAAAAAAACATCTAGTCGTTTTTAAAGATGGGGGGCAGTAGACTCACATCTTCAGAACTGCCTTCTAAAAAAGATACCATAGACTTTTACAAGGCAAACCATCATGGCACTGAGCATCTCTTCTGTCCGGGAGGCAGTAAACACACCACCGTGTTACTGGGAGTCCCCATAGGGGATCTATCTATCTATCTATCTATCTATCTATCTATCTATCTATCTATCTATCTATCTATCTATCTATCTATCTATCTATCTATCTATCTATCTATCTATCTATCTATCTATCTATCTATCTATCCAGACAGACAGACAGACAGACAGACAGACAGACTTTGGTCTGTGTTTAATCTTTTCATAGAAATAAAACTTTAACATTTTATAGATTTATTTGGTTTATTAACCACAGATCTTTATTTCTATTTTCTTTTCAGGCATCTTTCCCCATCATGTGTCTCCTCACTCTGATGTGGATTCCTTCATTATTATTATTATTATTATTATTATTATTATTATTATTATTATTATTATTATTATTATTGTTGTTGTTGTTTTTCTGCATTTTTGTTTTCTAGAATTTGAACATTATTTTTCTTATTTTGGGACTTTTGATGTTGCAAACAGATGGTTCAATTCTCAGTTTTAGTTATTCAGTTATTTACATTTGTGAGTTTTACAATAAGATCAATACATTTTTATGTTTTGTGTAATAAATTGAATAACTTATTTACTTTACTTTACACATTGCCAGTTTGGCATTAAAAATGGGATTTAGTTACACAGGAAATATTTTTAATGATAATGTCTCAAACTGTCACACTGAAATCAGATGATCTGATGTTTTTACACATTTATTTAAATAGAATTTACATCCTATTTTGTAGCTCATCACTTCTTTTTTATGTCAGTTTATTTGTCCAAGAATGTTTTTTTGGTTAATGAACAGATTCTCCGAGCCACTCGCAAATTTCTCCAAGAGCAGGTGAGCACTAAATGCACATCAAATTTAAAAATATCAGGACATTAAAAAACTCAAACTATACAGATAAGACGTGATCACACTGCCCGTCTTCAGTCTTCTAACTCTTTTATTAACACGTAAAAATCCAGCAAAGACAAAATGACTGAGATGTGCTCTTTTACAAAAAAAACCCCTATTTATTTATTTATTTATTTATTACTATTTCTATATTTTTTCTCGTTCTGTTCAAGTTCAACTCAAACCTGAAATCAGGCTCCTGATTGATAAACTGGCTGTAATGGATCCAGTAAAATGTCAGTATGTGAAGTTAACTTTAGCACTTTGTTAAAAGCATGAAGTGTGTGTGTGTGTTGGTGGGGGGCAAGTGTGTGTGTGTGTTGGTGGGGGGGTGTTCTGCCGCTTGTCAAAGACTAAAATGCTGATGCAGCTGCTCTGATTACTGCGTGTCCCATAATGATTTCCAAACTGGGCAGCTATCAATAACACAAATCTGCATTTCTCAGAAAAACATCTTCCTCGTCAGGCTCCTGGCATCTTTTTGATCTCTTGCAGCTTTTTAATTGTATTCTGCATAAAGGTAGAAGGGAGGTGTTGTGGTGCATGGCTTTAATGGGATGCTGCTGTGTGGAGGAGGTGGGGAGCACGTTACACTCTCTCTCTGAGGAGAGCTTGGCTGTAATTAAGAATAGGAACAAAGCAGGGGAGACTAAAACACATGAAGAGTGAAGGCTGTGTGTGTGTGTGTGTGTGTGTGTGTGTGCATGTGTGTGTGTGTGTGTGTGTGCGTGCATGTGTGTGTGCGTGCGTGCGTGTGGGCCTGTGTGTGTGCATGTGTGTGTTTGAGGTTTTCTGTTTGTCATCCGTGTCATTGCCGCTACATAAAGACAGAGTTTTGATGCACTGGAACAGTCACACGTATGAGCACAACATACAGAGAGGTTCAGACAGAACACCTGAGCCTCTCACATGTCACTCTGTTCCACTCGCTGCTCGAGGACACTTCTCAGCACACTGGGAACGCTCCACCTTCACATTAACTCCTATAAAATCATCAGATTCATTCCACACAAACAAATGGTCCTTCTGAGGCCAGTCAGGTGCTTCTGGAAGCAGATTTATTTTATTAGTCTGAAGGAGGAAACTGTTTCATCAAGGTTAGTCACTGATGCCATATATTGCTTTAATATGTCACATAAATGTGTGTGTTAACATTTAAAATTGACTCCAAGTGAGTGCAGACAGAGTCTGCCATGACAGTCAGTTTCTGTCTGACTCTCTACTCTCTCACCTTCACAATCTGGGATCAGGACGAGTTTCCATGCTGCTGTGTTACTGATCAAACTGTTTGATGCAAACACTGTTTCATTAACATCATCACGATTAACTCATGATTTACTCACGATTAACTCATGATTTACTCATGATTTACTCATGAGTTACTCACGATTAACTCATGAGTTACTCACGATTAACTCATGAGTTACTCACGATTAACTCATGATTTACTCATGAGTTACTCACGATTAACTCATGATTTACTCACGACTAACTCATGATTTACTCATGATTAGCTCATGATTTACTCACGATTAACTCATGATTTACTCATGATTAACTCACGATTTACTCATGATTAACTCACGATTTACTCATGATTTACTCACGATTAACTCATAATTTACTCATGATTTACTCACGATTAACTCATGATTTACTCATGATTAACTCATGATTTACTCACGATTAACTCATGATTTACTCACGATTAACTCATGATTTACTCATGATTAACTCACGATTTACTCATGATTAACTCACGATTTACTCACGATTAACTCATGATTTACTCACGATTAACTCATGATTTACTCACGATTAACTCATGATTTACTCACGATTTACTCATGATTAACTCACGATTTACTCATGATTAACTCACGATTAACTCATGATTTACTCATGATTAACTCATGATTTACTCACGATTAACTCATGATTTACTCATGATTAACTCACGATTTACTCACGATTTACTCATGATTTACTCATGATTAACTCACGATTTACTCACGATTAACTCATGATTTACTCACGATTAACTCATGATTTACTCACGATTAACTCATGATTTACTCACGATTTACTCATGATTTACTCACGATTTACTCATGATTAACTCACGATTTACTCATGATTAACTCACGATTAACTCATGATTTACTCATGATTAACTCATGATTTACTCACGATTAACTCATGATTTACTCATGATTAACTCACGATTTACTCACGATTTACTCATGATTTACTCATGATTAACTCACGATTTACTCACGATTAACTCATGATTTACTCACGATTAACTCATGATTTACTCACGATTAACTCATGATTTACTCACGATTTACTCATGATTTACTCACGATTTACTCATGATTAACTCACGATTTACTCATGATTAACTCACGATTAACTCATGATTAACTCACGATTTACTCATGATTAGCTCATGTGTTTATGTGTTAATTTCTGATGTTGTCACAGGCATGTGATCGTCCACATGTGAAAATCACATACTGTTCCAGATTCACATGGGAATCTTACACTTTTTTCACATCCCCCATGTGAACTTCATATATAATCTTCTCTGCTGTTTATGTGTAAGAGAAGAACACAGTTTTGAGTTAAATGAAGAATCAATTGAGATATAGCTGCTCCTGTAGTTTACCTGACTAACTCATCTACTGAGATAATAAATAACTTTGAGGAAGTCACATGAGGAAGAGGAAAAGCAGGACATAAGTATATAGTTTTATTTCAAATATTATATTTCTAAATTCAGTGAAAAGTCGGTTCTGTAAAATGGCTGGATTTGGACTTGATATCTAAATTTGATGGAAACAGAAATTAGATTCACATGAGGAAACTGTTTCTTCTTTATGAAGCTTCAATTCAAAACAAACATTTTATGAAAGTCTAAAATGAAAAAAGCTTAAATCCAGTTTATATTCAAGTCCAGTACAATCTGACTCTAAATATAATCTAACTGAATTCAACAGTCTGATTTTAGTTCAATTTTTTTCTAAAATCCCCCATTTTTTGAAACAAAAGTTAAGCTGAGGAAAGCAGTGAACTGTACATCTTCATTACATTCAGTCACCTGTCCAGAGCATGCACAGGATGTCAGGTGACAGTAGAGAGAAAAAAACTTCTTTCAACAAGAAAAGCCCTCCAGCAGACCCGATCTCAAGGAGGACAGCTATCTGCCTCCACTGGCTGCAGAGTGAAAGTAGTTATCACCAAAAAAACCTGACAGCAACATATAACTTGACTGACAAGTGATCCCAGGAAAAAGCTGGAAATCCAGTAGACTCTGTGTGTGTGCTGTGGATGATAATGCAACAGAAGTATCACAGAAATGGCCCATCAAAAAGTGACAGACAGCAGCGGTAACAGCATGAGGACGAGCAGAAAACAGACGAGGAGGGCAGCAGTAACGCACACAGGCACCCTGATGCTTCTTTATTCTTCAGTCTTTAACACAAAACGCTGTAACAATCGTTACTTTCATCGAGACAGCACATGTTCACAAGATAAAATGCCTGGAGGTCTGGATTTTAAGTAGACCTGGTTCTGGTTCTGTACAGATGTTCACATGTTAGTGACACAAAGGTTAAAGGCATAGATTAATTCTGTCATCACACAGATTATATCATGATATTTAGCATTTCACTCTCTTTTACTTGATATAACTAACGTTTACAAACCAACTGCAAATTTTCACCTGCAGCAGAATAAAAAGTGGATAAAAAGGAATATTTTCTTCTTAAATGACTCTTTCTGTGTGAACACCTGTGCTGTAGATCAGACTGACGTGCCAAGTTTCACATTTCACACATTTAAATAATCACATTTAATAATTCTGTCATTTCAACATTTCCGTGATACAAAATCAAATCAATATACTTCATTTTTTATAAATCAAACCTGTTTAAAATGCTTTGGATTCTTATTTATTTGTTTACTTTTGCAAATTATTATGAAGTTATAATGTAAAATACTTTAAAATATAATGATGTTATCATTCAGAACTCTGGACACACCGAACCCTTCAGATGGATTAATAACTGCATGTACTGTAAACCTTTTTAATTTGACTTGTTGGTATTAATTGAAGGATTTCAGGCTTGTTACAACGCTGTGCTGTATGTAACTGTGAGTCGAGTGGTAGAAGAGCTGCTCTTCAGCACAGACACAATGAATCAGATGCACTGATGTTGTTTCTACAACAGGAAAAACATTTCAACTTTTAGAAGAGTCAAAAACATGAATTTCAACATGTTTTATTGTGAGTGTTAAACTGAATTAATTTAAATATATACAAACTAATTTAATTTAATGAGTTTAAAAACACTGGAGTGAATTCTGTAAATTCCATTTTTAACTTTAAAAAAGTCTAAATACAAAGAATTCGAGCTGAAATTTGAAGGAGTCAAATTCTACTAAACGAAAAAATTCTGATTTTCTCACATTTTCAAGCAAAAAAAAAATATGATCTTTGATTTGGTTTGCACAACAAATGCTGCAGCTGAAAAACATCATTGTGTGTTTTTATGATACAATCTTAACAGTGTATTTTTTAGAGTGTAAATCCCGGTGAGTTTCCTGTTCCTCCTCATTTATTTCTCAGATTTAAGGATTTTGTGCAGCAGAAAATGGGAAGTTTTGATTGAAATGGAACTGACACATTAACATGATATTATATTACCATCATTATGAATCAGATTTGAAAACTAACCTACACTAAATGAACAGGTGATTTACTTTATGCATGAACTGATGATGATGTGCATGATGGTTGAACTAATCAGAGCAGAGTCTTCAAAGACTAAAAGGAGGTCTGATCAGGCTGTTAAACAGCAGACTGCACTGTATTAAGATTTAGGTCTCTTCAAAGTGCAGTTAGTCATTTCTTAGTGGGGGTGGGGGTGACGGCACTAATTCTCACTCATGCTAACAAACAAGCAAAAATGATTTTAGCCTTTTTTAAAATAAAATCTTCTTTAAACAGTCTGGTCATCTTTGTGTTCTGTTAAAACTCAGAATCCTAAAGTTTCCCCCTGAAAACAGTTACATCCTAAATCAATAATCAATAATTAGTGATGTATTTGTCTTCTCTCCCATCTCGGAGAGGTGATAGTGTTTTCTGCTGGTTTTGTGTAGTTCTGTGCTCCAACTCCAGCTCCTGTCAATCAACCTCAGACTGCAGGGATTACAACAGACACTCATTCTGCCACTGGAGCCTCTCTTTAGAAAGCAATTCTAAAACTTACATGCCTCTTATTTGTTGGGTCAAAGGTTAAATTGCTGACCCTCCCCTCCATTTCTCCTTCTTGCTCTCCCCACCGTGGCCAAGCTGTACTCGGAGTTTTATATTTACATGGATTAGAGTCCTTTCAAGCCAAAGAAAAGACCTGGTTCACAGTCAAAGCCTGAGGAGCAGTCCATGCTGCCCGAGTGGCCACATTATTCACCAGCAGACAATGACCATATTGTAGTTATGTGAAAAAGGGGGGGCTGGAGGGAAGAGAAATCCCCCCTTTGCCATGGCAAAGTCCTACACTTGTGCCACAGAGAGGGGAGGGCCGAGCCTCATCCGCTTTTTCAAGCAGAGCAAACAAAGCCTGCCCACTGTGAACAAGATGAAGATGTCAAAAGCTTTTAGGCAGGGTGGGGGGGTGGGGGTGAAACAGGGTTTAGGGGATAAACCAACAAAACAAGTGAAAAGGTCTTTTCTCAAATGGATAAATCCAACTAAGACTACATTTCCACATCAGATTTACTCTCTCCTGTAACTTCCCCTCTCCCCACTCTGATCCCAAACACTAAATTACTGAAGTTCAGCTTTAGGGAAAAGAAGGAAAAGAATGAGGATCCTTGCTGTTTTACAACTCCTCCATTTTTATTCATCCTGGTGAAGAATTAAAAAAATGTGAGTCTTATGCAAATTTTAATGTGCAGAAAGAATTTAATGTGCACAGACAGGAACTTAATCTAATGAGAGTGTAAAAACAATCCTGAAGGTTTTTGGGTATTTTAGGTAGATTTATACATTTCCTTCATATGCAGGTGCAGATCTTTCACCACAACATCCACCTCTGGCAGTGTGATGCCTCAAAGGACCGAAGCCTGAGGCTCTGTGGAGTGAATGACATAAAGAGGCCTGGTATACAGCCACAGTCAATTCACATGCAAATGTCCAGTCTTTCACTGACTCTGATTAACTCCCTGTGAGTTCATAGTTTTCCTGTTAACAAAGATTTAGCTGCTTTTGATTGAAGCAGTACATTAAGTGTAGAGAGACCGAGTGGAGTGAGAGCGAATCTTACTGTAAAACGTCCTCGGGACATAATGCAGCCTCCGTCTTGTAGAGCTAATCCACCTCTCAGATGCAGGACAGAGACAGAGAGGAACAAGACAAATGAGACAAAAGCAAAGCATAGCTGTGGTGTATTGTCCACCCCAGTAGACGAAGTCCTCTGCAAACCTGGAATGGATGTGAGTGCATGACTTAAGATTCAGGAGCTAAATGTCCATCAGAATGAGGTCGTGTTTCTCTGTAGCGCTGCCTGTATGTGTCATTAAGCAGCATCCAGTCAGTATCCCAATAGTTTTATATTAAAAAGTAGTTGCATCAAGTAAAATTTCCAGGAAGAAGAAAACGTGACAAAGATGAAGTAGAATGAAAGGTATTTCTGCAGGATAAATAAACAGTACACAGCTCTGAATATGGAGTTTTTATAAGATGTTGTAAAAGTCAATGTTCATTGAACGTACTGGATTTTCTGTGTTTGGAAATTTGCCTGTGAATCTTTAAACCACTAGAGGATATGTATGAAAACACACCTGACTTTAAGGCTCATATTCTCTGTTTGTTGCTGCTGCTACATCAAAGTCAACCAGCTGGTTTCAGTATAAATGTGATGATAAAATCTGATAGAGAGTTTTCATTTTCATTTTATTTGCATAAACTGTATTTGGTCATTATTGTATAAAAATCAGAGGATTTTCAGATTGAAACTAGTTTAAAGTAAAGTAACCCTAATCCTAACCCTTCCTGTGGTCCTGATGTTTTTACATTTTTCTTTATATTTTCTAAATTACTCATCATTATTTTAAATCCATTTTAAGGTTTCTGAAGGTCAAAACTAACATTTCCATTATAGAACCAGCAGAGAGAGATCATATAAACCTTCCATTTTATTTATTGAATAAATTGTCGTCATACTTAAAG
Organism: Pachypanchax playfairii; assembly: GCA_006937955.1. Taxonomy (NCBI): domain Eukaryota; kingdom Metazoa; phylum Chordata; class Actinopteri; order Cyprinodontiformes; family Aplocheilidae; genus Pachypanchax; species Pachypanchax playfairii. The sequence goes on along the minus strand of SSNP01000059.1, from coordinate 3,010,533 downwards.
AGGCCATTTCATAAAAATTTCAGGACTTTGTGGTTATTTCTTAAGTATTAACCAGTAATATGAAAAATTTTATATCTAAAAAAACGTCAGGAAACACTGATTAACAGACCTTTCAATCTGTCTGAATTAAAATTGAGCTGGTTCCGTCAGGCTGCTTTCTCAGCAGCTCGTTCATATTCATTATTCTAATTTGCTGGACTCTGATTGGCTAACAAACTAGCCAATGAGAGCAAGGTATACTGTTTCCTGCCCCGCTGCGCATGGCAACGTCAGACGTCGTGTCTTCCTGTTTGTTACATCTTATGCTAACAGCTTTTAGCCAGCAGCATGCTAGGCGTTATGCTAACAGCTTTTAGCCAGCAGCATGCTAGGCGTTATGCTAACAGCTTTTAGCCAGCAGCATGCTAGGCGTGGTTTCAACTGCAGGAGCTGATGAATACTAACGAACAAAGGAGTTGTGATGAAACAGATACCGGCCGTTTGAACTCGGGTTTTATCACCACCTGCGTAGTTTGAGAGATTAAAACTGAAAGAGAAGTTGTTGACCTGTTTTCACCCACTATGAAGGTAAGAACACCTGTGGAGCTAAAATATTCAACAGAAACCTCAGAAAAAAACATTTTTAATGGAAGGGCCTCTATAAGGCAGAGCTTCTTTTCTCTTCTTGGTATTTGACTCAAGTAGAATCTGTTACATTTATTTTAACCATGTTTTTTTAGTTCATGTGACAGCTTCTTGTGTAAAAATGTAAATTTTCAATATTCTTTGAATTGTGACTTGTTTACATCTAAGATAAACTCATCCTTCCAGCTTCACTGTCACATACTGGGTCACCTGGGAAAGGTGTGAAACCAGTAGCTGTAAGATCTACTGCATCAGCCACACGCACATTTATTTGATTAAGTATTCACTGGAGACCGACTCACAATGATAAAATCAATTCTCTGCAACACTCAGTGATCACAGTCTCAATTAGGTGGTTTTAAAATCAGCAGATGCTGAAAAGTGTTAAATATAATAGCAGCTTGTTCTTTAAATGTATTTTAACTCTACATTGTACGTATAGCAACATATTTGCATTTTACATTATAATATTTTTGTGTGCCAAAATTTTGTCAGTCACAGATCTGCATCTTGTTGGTTGCTATGGTGATCATAAGTCAAGCCAGAGCACATAATGTAGTTGTTTATCAACAAATCCATGTGTGTATTTATTTGTTTGTTTATTTACATAACTTTCATACACATTGTTCTTATTAATTCACTGTTATTGTTGTTTTACAAGAGTTTCATTCATGATTTATATTGACATTCACATAAAGTTAAATGTAATCAGAGGTTTGTGTGACTTTAATCACAGTTTAACCTGGGTCTGTCAGATCTATGTGTAGCCCCGCCTCTTCTCGATTCAGGGACACATACAACTGGAACCGCTCCATTTGAAACCGTCTATAAAAGCGAGGGACATCTGATATAATATTTTAATCTGATTGGAGGACGAGCCAGAAAGTGTCTACCTTTGATGATTTGTCTTTAGCTAATGACAGTAAATCAACCTCTTGTAAATCCATTTGGTAGTAAAACACACACATCGTTTCCACTAAGAAAAGCAAAACACATCTTTACCATCAAGAAATACACAAAGTTTTTACCTTTGATCATTTTTCAATTAAGAAATCGTCTCTAGTCCTAAAACAGATTAAATATCCGCTTTTATGCGTACATCCACCAGCAGCCATGTTGTTCTGGACACTTGCTGCCAATCATACCTTAACACCCGCCCCAAAGCACAATGCTAACACATGATTGGTCTGAACATATTTTTGACCTAAAAAGATGGTGGTCAATGGAGCGGTACAAGATGGATTTTCGTGGGTTTGGAAAACTCCAAATCTCGTGAGAATCCGTCCTGCAGCGCAAAGCTAATCACAGTTAGGATTTTTACACATCAGTTTTCAAATTGTTGCCAATTATGTTACAGTTTTTATTATTTTTTTTAGATTTCTTCCTGTGAATTTAAAGTTTTGTTGTCGTGTTCTGTTTATGATGCTAATGATAATAATAAAAACACCTGAAACAGGTCTATTAAAGGCTCATCTACAACTCAACACAGTCACTAATCCATATAACTTCACAGCTACTATGTTCACATTTTATTATGACTCCTCTAAGAACATGTATGTATCTAACTTTGCTTCTAATGGTTACAAGTGACACTTCTAACAGTTCTTTATTGTTGTTGTAGACATGCAGAGTCTCAGGAGAGCTGGTGTCTGTCTCCGTCAGTTATTTGAGGTGTGACACCTTGAACGGTCCATCACAGGACTGCACAGAGACAAACAACCTTCCGCACAAACTCTACAGCCAATTAAGGGTCATCAATTAACCTAACATGCATGTTTCTGGTCTGTCTGAGGAAACCTGAGGTGAATGAGTTTCTCATGTGTTTTCTTGTTTACAGGGTTTTCTTTCCATTTTATTTTGGAGGGTTTTTGTGTTTCCTGTTTGCCTTAGTGACATCAGTGTCCTTATTTATCGCCAGGTGTTTGTTTTGTTTTGTTTGTTAATATTTCTTTTTGCCTCTGAGTGTCATGTTGGTTCTGAATTCTTTCTCTGGGTTTTATTTATTCTTATTTTTCAGTTATTTCATTGTTAGTTAGAAAGTGTTTATTTTCTCAGGTGATTTTGTGCGTGAGTTCCTCCTCTTTATCTTTTCATAAGGTTCCTTCAGTATTAAGATTCTCCTTCATGTATTTTCTCCTCTTGGTTTTGTTTTAGAACCTCATGTTTCAGTATTTTGAGTTCTTGTATAATTTCGTTCCAGTTAATTTGGTTTCTTTGTGTCTAGTTTTTCTCTTCTACACAGTTTCCTGGTTAATTGTTACACCTTGTTTCCTTCCTGCTGATTGGCCCTTTGCTCCTCACTCTCCAGCTGTCCTCACCCAGAAATCACCCCTTCTTCTGTATTTGTCTGTCTCCACCATCACGTCCCCCGTGCGTCTTGTTTCATGTTGCTGTATGTTGTTTTGTCCTCATGGCAGATTTTAAATAGTTATTATTACAAGTTCATTATTCTACATTTATCCTCGTGTCTCTGAGTCTTACCTGCACCACCATGTGTTTACTAACACTCCATACAACATCCACACATGTATAGAAAGCTAGGATTCAAACCTGGGATCTTCAGAACTTCCCTTCATGATTCTGGTGTTGAGCAAAAACATCATCAGTGATAAAAAAATAGAAAATATAAAACAATCTGATCTGTGAAAGAAGTCCCTGTTTTTCCTGCTTCAGCCTGGATGACATCACATCTTCACCAGCATCTACTTTACTGATGCCACTTAGTTATTTACACATTAACATGAATAATAATGTTGTTATAGTTTTTCTTCATAAAGTCTGTTTATTAAAAAAATCCTTTTAAAATCAAGCTGAAACTTTGTGTCGTTGAAGCATTAAACCTTCTACTGAACGTGTAGCAACGCTAAAAATGAGAATAAAAGGTGGATAAATTGAATGAATGTGACTTTTGTACAGCTTTGATTTGTGCTAGCTGGTTGCTGTTTAACTCTGAGCCTTAGCAGCAGCACCTTGCATGGTATAGCTCCTCTGGTGTGAAACCAAGAGAATAGCCTTTGTCAAGGTGTACTCGCTTCAATTCTCACTCATCTCCCCTGGCATAGGGGTGTTAAATTATATGCTCCAGAGCACCTCACATTCATATTTTTACAAGACCCAGGTTATTAGGCAAACAGGCTCTGCACATGTCCCCTGCTATGACAGTTTTCACAGTCAAAGATTTCGACCTTTATTTCCATCCAAGTACCGCCTGCACTCCCCTTCGCACCCACTGTGACACACACATGTATACACACACCCACATGTACAACCCCAACCAGCCCTCACCAATTCCTGCTCCCTCTGCCTCTAACTAGGCGAAAGCCTCTAAGTCTGCAGAGGGTGTGATCACAGTATAGTTGCTCTGGGTGTAAGACTCCAGGCAGAACGGCTACAGATCTAAACCTCCCAATCTACTTGCTGGATTGACAGCACAGCCCTCGGCCCCCACCCAGCACCATTTATTTTTAGTCCTTTTTGCTTACTTCATGAAGGGAAAAACTGTGTTTCTGATGGCAATTTGCTCCTGAAGAGGAGACAAATTATATATGTAAGCTTTGCCTTTGTACTTTAAAAATGCCTTTTTCATAACCAAAAACGAGCCTGATGAAAAGACTAAGGAACATCAAAGTGGTCCGCCCTCCAACAGAAAGGTTAAAAGTTGAGCTTGAACACTGATTCTCTCGCATTCTTCCTGGCTCGATTCTCATTAGCTACTCATTTTAATCAGATGCACCATCAATTAGTATGACTTTTCTATGCGTTTGATGCTTGAAAGTTGGAGCTCAAGGACGCAGAACTTTCAACATACTCAGATGTGAGACAGGGTCAGTGAAGCATCTACTGCTTGCTGTGTTCATGGGGTGTGTGTGTTTTTTATTGCCACCATGGAGGAAGTTGTTAATTCTGAGACAGCCCAGGTTCAGGCCTGTAGGACATGAGAGCATGTATGTTTAATGGAAATGTGTTTTTTTTTTTTTGGGGGGGGGGGTGAGAAGAATGAGACACGTGTACTAGAGTGTCACAGAGCAAACTGATATTTTATTATCACCAAATTATTCTTATTACCTGATGAGTGGATCATAATCATGTTTTAAATTGAAGCGGATTTAAAGTAAACAGAAACATCCGTTCTAAATTTAAAATAACTAAAAGGATTTTTGGTTGTGATGAGTTCAAACTGCATTTACATGCACAAAAACGAAACTCAGTTATTTTGTAAAAGGTCTCTAGATTACTATCAGTGTACACTGGCAGTATTTTGTCAGTAAACTGCTTTACAGATGATTTATTTCTCTTTTATAGAAAGAGTTGTGATTGTTTTCATTTATCAGTTCTTAATAGAATTATTGTCTTCTGATTCTTTTGGACAGAGTGATTTATAATAATTTCTCCATGTAAAGAGCAGCTCTAATCAAACATTAAAATGATCCAGATTGTTGTGCAGTTTGGATTATATGAACAGAAGACTGAGTTTTAGCATATAAATAGGCTGAAGAGGGTAAAGGCAGCCCTGGTAGAGGTGTTAGATCAGGGTGCTGCTGCTGAAAGCTGAACAGAGTGGAAGGAGTTAACACTCAGCTGTGGTTAAACTCCTCAGGGGGACTTTGGGGCAATATCCAGTTAGACTGGAATGTGAATGTGTGTGATTCTGACCAGAGGCTGGCACAACTGTCTCTCACTCCTCCTGCAGAGAGCCTATGGTTGCTCCTCTCAGCAGTGTTATTTCTCCCCAGCACCCTATTAAAACTGCTCTCAACACATGGAACTGGCTTTGACCATGGTACATGAGCTACTCCCTAGAGCCTAACCACCGACGCTCCGATCCAAACCACACCAGGACTCAGAGTGCACAAGTGATACATGGAAGAATTACAGATATTGTAAAGTTTCAAACTTAGTCGGAGAAGAAAACCCAGTGACTCACAACCTGAGGAGGAAAGAAAAGAGAATCACACACAGGATTGAGATTTCTCTGTTTGTGTTTCTGACACCATGTTCAAATTATTGGATTACAAAAATTGTCAGGAGCCGTGAGTCCACGGTCTCCTGTTTATGTTTTAGTGTGGGTTTTTGAGTTTGTGTGTTTAGGGGTTTGAGTATTGTGGTTTCATGTAGTCATGGTGGGTTTATAGATTTATCTTTGAATCATTGTTGTCTTGGTTTTGTGCTGTGTTTTCATGTTTAGGATCTGTGTGTCTCTTCTGTGGGTTTATCAGTTCATGTTTCCATATATGGTCGCGTCACTTCCTGTTCTTAACTCTTGTTATTTAGTTCATTGTCTTCACCTGTGTCTTCTTTGGGTCCGGCACTATTTAAGGTTGAGTCTAATGTCTGTTCAGTGCTGGACCGTTGTCTACTGTCGTATGTCTCTTGTCAGGTCCTTTGTCTCTTGTTGTTTGCCTTTGAATATAGTACAGCCGGAGTCATGGAGTCATGGAGTCATAGAGTCATGGAGTCATGGAGTCATAGAGTTATAGAGTCATGGAGTTATAGAGTTATAGAGTTATAGAGTTATAGAGTTATAGAGTTATAGAGTCATGGAGTCATGGAGTCATGGAGTCATAGAGTTATAGAGTCATGGAGTTATAGAGTTATAGAGTTATAGAGTCATGGAGTCATGGAGTTATAGAGTTATAGAGTTATAGAGTTATAGAGTTATAGAGTCATGGGGTTATAGAGTCATGGAGTCATAGAGTCATAGAGTCATAGAGTCATGGAGTCATGGAGTCATAGAGTTATAGAGTCATGGAGTCATGGAGTCATAGAGTCATAGAGTCATGGGGTTATAGAGTCATGGAGTCATAGAGTCATGGAGTCATGGAGTCATGGAGGTCATGGAGTCATGGGGTTATAGAGTCATGGAGTCATAGAGTCATAGAGTCATAGAGTCATGGAGTCATGGAGTCATAGAGTTATAGAGTCATGGAGTCATAGAGTCATAGAGTCATAGAGTCATAGAGTCATGGAGTCATAGAGTCATGGAGTCATAGAGTCATAGAGTCATAGAGTTATAGAGTCATGGAGTCATAGAGTCATGGAGTCATGGAGTCATGGAGTTATAGAGTTATAGAGTTATAGAGTCATAGAGTCATAGAGTCATAGAGTCATGGAGTCATGGAGTTATAGAGTTATAGAGTTATAGAGTCATGGAGTCATGGAGTCATGGAGTCATAGAGTTATAGAGTCATGGAGTTATAGAGTTATAGAGTTATAGAGTCATGGAGTCATGGAGTTATAGAGTTATAGAGTTATAGAGTTATAGAGTCATAGAGTCATAGAGTCATGGAGTCACAGAGTCATAGAGTCATAGAGTCATAGAGTCATGGAGTCATGGAGTCATGGAGTCATGGGTTTATAGAGTCATGGAGTCATAGAGTCATAGAGTCATGGAGTCATGGAGTCATAGAATCATAGAGTCATAGAGTCATGGAGTCATGGAGTCATTGAGTCATTGAGTCATTGGGTCATAGAGTCATGGAGTCATGGAGTTATAGAGTTATAGAGTTATAGAGTTATAGAGTCATAGAGTCATGGAGTCATGGAGTCATAGAGTCATGGAGTCATAGAGTCATGGAGTCATGGGGTTATAGACTCATGGAGTCATGGAGTCATAGAGTCATAGAGTCATGGGGTTATAGAGTCATAGAGTCATAGAGTCATGGAGTCATAGAGTTATAGAGTCATGGAGTCATAGAGTCATAGAGTCATAGAGTCATAGAGTCATGGAGTCATGGAGTCATGGGGTTATAGAGTCATGGAGTCATAGAGTCATAGAGTCATAGAGTTATAGAGTTATAGAGTCATGGAGTCATGGGGTTATAGAGTCATGGAGTCATGGAGTCATAGAGTCAGGGAGTCATAGAGTCATGGAGTCATGGAGTCATAGAGTCATGGAGTCATAGAGTCATGGAGTCATGGGGTTATAGACTCATGGAGTCATGGAGTCATAGAGTCATGGAGTCATGGAGTCATGGAGTCATTGAGTCATTGAGTCATAGAGTCATAGAGTCATGGAGTCATGGAGTTATAGAGTTATAGAGTTATAGAGTCATAGAGTCATGGAGTCATGGAGTTATAGAGTCATAGAGTCATAGAGTCATGGAGTCATGGAGTCATGGAGTCATGGGGTTATAGAGTCATGGAGTCATAGAGTCATAGAGTCATGGAGTCATAGAGTCATAGAGTCATAGAGTCATGGAGTCATGGAGTCATGGGGTTATAGAGTCATGGAGTCATAGAGTCATAGAGTCATAGAGTCATGGAGTCATGGAGTCATAGAGTCATAGAGTCATGGAGTCATGGAGTTATAGAGTGATAGAGTTATAGAGTCATGGGGTTATAGAGTCATGGAGTCATGGAGTCATAGAGTCATGGGGTTATAGAGTCATGGAGTCATGGAGTCATAGAGTCATAGAGTCATGGGGTTATAGAGTCATGGAGTCATAGAGTCATGGAGTCATGGAGTCATGGAGTCATGGGGTTATAGAGTCATGGAGTCATGGAGTCATAGAGTCATGGAGTCATGGGGTTATAGACTCATGGAGTCATGGAGTCATAGAGTCATAGAGTCATGGAGTCATGGAGTCATGGGGTTATAGAGTCATGGAGTCATAGAGTCATAGAGTCATGGAGTCATAGAGTCATAGAGTCATGGAGTCATAGAGTCATAGAGTCATAGAGTCATGGAGTTATAGAGTTATAGAGTTATAGAGTCATGGAGTCATGGAGTCATGGAGTTATAGAGTTATAGAGTTATAGAGTCATGGAGTCATGGAGTCATGGAGTGATGGAGTCATGGAGTCATAGAGTCATGGAGTAATAGAGTCATGGAGTCATGGAGTCATAGAGTCATAGAGTCATAGAGTCATGGAGTGATAGAGTTATAGAGTTATAGAGTCATAGAGTCATAGAGTCATGGAGTCATGGAGTTATAGAGTTATAGAGTTATAGAGTTATAGAGTCATAGAGTCATGGAGTCATGGAGTCATGGAGTTATAGAGTTATAGAGTTATAGAGTTATAGAGTTATAGAGTTATAGAGTCATGGAGTCATGGAGTCATGGAGTCATAGAGTTATAGAGTCATGGAGTCATAGAGTCATGGAGTCATGGAGTCATGGAGTCATGGGGTTATAGAGTCATGGAGTCATGGAGTCATAGAGTCATGGAGTCATGGGGTTATAGACTCATGGAGTCATAGAGTCATAGAGTCATAGAGTCATGGAGTCATGGAGTTATAGAGTTATAGAGTCATGGAGTCATGGAGTCATAGAGTCATAGAGTCATAGAGTCATGGAGTCATGGAGTCATGGGTTATAGAGTCATGGAGTCATAGAGTCATAGAGTCATAGAGTCATGGGGTCATGGAGTCATGGAGTCATAGAGTCATGGAGTCATGGAGTTATAGAGTTATAGAGTTATAGAGTCATAGAGTCATGGAGTCATGGAGTTATAGAGTTATAGAGTTATAGAGTCATCGAGTCATAGAGTCATAGAGTCATAGAGTCATAGAGTCATAGAGTCATAGAGTCATAGAGTCATAGAGTCATGGAGTCATGGAGTCATGGGGTTATAGACTCATGGAGTCATGGAGTCATAGAGTCATAGAGTCATGGAGTCATGGAGTCATAGAGTTATAGAGTCATGGAGTCATAGAGTCATAGAGTCATAGAGTCATAGAGTCATGGAGTCATGGAGTCATAGAGTCATAGAGTCATGGGGTTATAGAGTCATGGAGTCATAGAGTCATAGAGTCATGGAGTCATGGAGTCATGGGGTTATAGAGTCATGGAGTCATAGAGTCATAGAGTCATGGAGTCATAGAGTCATAGAGTCATAGAGTCATGGAGTTATAGAGTTATAGAGTTATAGAGTCATGGAGTCATGGAGTTATAGAGTTATAGAGTTATAGAGTTATAGAGTCATAGAGTCATGGAGTCATGGAGTCATGGAGTTATAGAGTTATAGAGTTATAGAGTCATGGAGTCATGGAGTCATAGAGTCATGGAGTCATGGGGTTATAGACTCATAGAGTCATGGAGTCATGGAGTTATAGAGTTATAGAGTTATAGAGTCATGGAGTCATGGAGTTATAGAGTTATAGAGTTATAGAGTTATAGAGTCATGGGGTTATAGAGTCATGGAGTCATAGGGTCATGGAGTCATAGAGTCATGGAGTCGTGGAGTCATAGAGTCATAGAGTTATAGAGTCATGGAGTTATAGAGTTATAGAGTTATAGAGTCATGGAGTCATGGAGTTATAGAGTTATAGAGTTATAGAGTCATGGAGTCATGGAGTTATAGAGTCATAGAGTTATAGAGTTATAGAGTCATGGGGTTATAGAGTCATGGAGTCATAGAGTCATAGAGTCATAGAGTCATGGAGTCATGGAGTCATAGAGTCATAGAGTCATGGAGTCATGGAGTCATGGGTTTATAGAGTCATGGAGTCATAGAGTCATAGAGTCATGGAGTCATGGAGTTATAGAGTCATAGAGTCATAGAGTCATGGAGTCATGGAGTCATGGGGTTATAGAGTCATGGAGTCATAGAGTCATAGAGTCATGGAGTTATAGAGTTATAGAGTTATAGAGTCATAGAGTGATGGAGTCATGGGGTCATGGAGTCATGGAGTCATGGAGTCATGGAGTCATGGAGTCATGGGGTTATAGAGTCATGGAGTCATGGAGTCATAGAGTCATGGAGTCATGGGGTTATAGAGTCATGGAGTCATAGAGTCATAGAGTCATGGAGTCATGGAGTCATAGAATCATAGAGTCATAGAGTGATGGAGTCATGGAGTCATAGAGTTATAGAGTCATGGAGTTATAGAGTTATAGAGTTATAGAGTCATGGAGTCATGGAGTTATAGAGTTATAGAGTTATAGAGTTATAGAGTCATGGAGTTATGGAGTCATAGAGTCATGGAGTCATGGGGTTATAGACTCATGGAGTCATGGAGTCATAGAGTCATAGAGTCATGGAGTCATAGAGTCATGGAGTCATAGAGTCATGGAGTCATGGAGTCATGGAGTCATGGGGTTATAGAGTCATGGAGTCATGGAGTCATAGAGTCATGGAGTCATGGGGTTATAGACTCATGGAGTCATGGAGTCATAGAGTCATAGAGTCATGGGGTTATAGAGTCATGGAGTCATAGAGTCATAGAGTCATGGAGTCATGGAGTCATGGGTTTATAGAGTCATGGAGTCATAGAGTCATAGAGTCATGGAGTCATGGAGTCATAGAGTCATAGAGTTATAGAGTCATGGAGTCATGGAGTCATAGAGTTATAGAGTCATGGAGTTATAGAGTTATAGAGTTATAGAGTCATGGAGTCATGGAGTTATAGAGTTATAGAGTTATAGAGTTATAGAGTCATGGGGTTATAGAGTCATGGAGTCATAGAGTCATAGAGTCATGGAGTCATGGAGTCATGGAGTCATGGAGTCATAGAGTCATGGAGTCATGGAGTCATGGGGTTATAGAGTCATGGAGTCATGGAGTCATAGAGTCATAGAGTCATGGGGTTATAGAGTCATGGAGTCATAGAGTCATGGAGTCATGGAGTCATGGAGTTATGGAGTTATAGAGTTATAGAGTCATGGAGTCATGGAGTTATAGAGTTATAGAGTTATGGAGTTATAGAGTCATGGGGTCATGGAGTCATGGAGTCATGGAGTCATGGGGTTATAGAGTCATGGAGTCATGGAGTCATAGAGTCATAGAGTCATGGAGTCATGGAGTCATGGAGTCATAGAGTTATAGAGTCATGGAGTTATAGAGTTATAGAGTTATAGAGTCATGGAGTCATGGAGTTATAGAGTTATAGAGTTATAGAGTTATAGAGTCATAGAGTCATGGAGTCATGGAGTCATAGAGTTATAGAGTCATGGAGTTATAGAGTTATAGAGTTATAGAGTTATAGAGTTATGGAGTCATAGAGTTATAGAGTTATGGAGTTATAGAGTTATAGAGTTATAGAGTCATGGAGTCATGGAGTTATAGAGTTATGGAGTCATGGAGTCATGGAGTCATGGGGTCATAGAGTCATGGAGTCATGGAGTCATAGAGTCATGGAGTTATGGAGTTATAGAGTTATAGAGTCATGGAGTCATAGAGTCATGGAGTCATGGAGTCATAGAGTCATAGAGTCATAGAGTCATGGAGTCATGGGTTTATAGAGTCATGGAGTCATAGAGTCATAGAGTCATGGAGTCATGGAGTCATAGAGTCATGGAGTCATGGAGTTATAGAGTCATGGAGTCATGGAGTCATAGAGTCATAGAGTCATGGGGTTATAGAGTCATGGAGTCATAGAGTCATAGAGTCATAGAGTCATGGAGTGATAGAGTGATGGAGTCATAGAGTCATAGAGTCATGGAGTCATAGAGTCATAGAGTCATAGAGTCATGGAGTCATGGAGTCATGGGTTTATAGAGTCATGGAGTCATAGAGTCATAGAGTCATGGAGTCATGGAGTCATAGAATCATAGAGTCATAGAGTCATGGAGTCATGGAGTCATGGGTTTATAGAGTTATAGAGTTATAGAGTCATGGAGTCATGGAGTTATAGAGTTATAGAGTTATAGAGTTATAGAGTCATGGGGTTATAGAGTCATGGAGTCATAGAGTCATGGAGTCATGGGGTTATAGACTCATGGAGTCATGGAGTCATAGAGTCATAGAGTCATGGGGTTATAGAGTCATGGAGTCATAGAGTCATGGAGTCATGGAGTCATGGAGTCATGGGGTTATAGAGTCATGGAGTCATGGAGTCATAGAGTCATGGAGTCATGGAGTCATAGAGTTATAGAGTCATGGAGTCATAGAGTTATAGAGTTATAGAGTTATAGAGTTATAGAGTTATAGAGTCATGGGGTTATAGAGTCATGGAGTCATAGAGTCATGGAGTCATGGAGTCATGGAGTCATGGGGTTATAGAGTCATGGAGTCATGGAGTCATAGAGTCATGGAGTCATGGGGTTATAGACTCATGGAGTCATGGAGTCATAGAGTCATGGAGTCATAGAGTCATGGAGTTATAGAGTTATAGAGTTATAGAGTCATAGAGTCATAGAGTCATGGAGTCATGGAGTTATAGAGTTATAGGTCATAGAGTCATGGAGTCATGGAGTCATGGGGTTATAGAGTCATAGAGTCATAGAGTCATAGAGTCATGGAGTTATAGAGTCATAGAGTCATGGAGTCATGGAGTCACGGAGTCATGGAGTCATAGAGTTATAGAATCATGGAGTTATAGAGTTATAGAGTTATAGAGTCATAGAGTCATGGAGTCACGGAGTCATGGAGTTATAGAGTTATAGAGTCATAGAGTTATGGAGTTATGGAGTTATAGAGTTATAGAGTTATAGAGTCATGGAGTCATGGAGTTATAGAGTTATAGAGTTATAGAGTTATAGAGTCATGGGGTTATGGAGTCATGGAGTCATGGAGTCATGGAGTCATGGAGTCATGGAGTCATGGGGTTATAGAGTCATGGAGTCATAGAGTCATGGAGTCATGGAGTCATGGGGTTATAGAGTCATGGAGTCATGGAGTCATAGAGTCATGGAGTCATGGGGTTATAGACTCATGGAGTCATGGAGTCATAGAGTCATAGAGTCATGGAGTCAGAGAGTCATAGAGTCATGGAGTCATGGAGTCATAGAGTCATAGAGTCATGGAGTCATAGAGTCATGGAGTCATGGGGTTATAGACTCATGGAGTCATGGAGTCATAGAGTCATGGAGTCATGGAGTCATGGGGTTATAGAGTCATGGAGTCATAGAGTCATAGAGTCATAGAGTCATAGAGTCATAGAGTCATAGAGTCATGGAGTCATGGAGTCATGGAGTTATAGAGTCATGGAGTCATGGAGTCATAGAGTCATGGAGTCATGGGGTTATAGACTCATGGAGTCATGGAGTTATAGAGTTATGGAGTCATGGAGTCATGGAGTCACAGAGTCATAGAGTCATAGAGTCATGGAGTTATAGAGTTATAGAGTTATAGAGTTATAGAGTCATAGAGTCATAGAGTCATGGAGTCACAGAGTCATAGAGTCATAGAGTCATGGATTCATGGAGTTATAGAGTTATAGAGTTATAGAGTCATAGAGTCATGGAGTCATGGAGTCATAGAGTCATAGAGTCATGGGGTTATAGAGTCATGGAGTCATAGAGTCATGGAGTCATGGAGTCATGGAGTCATGGAGTTATAGAGTCATGGAGTTATAGAGTTATAGAGTTATAGAGTTATAGAGTTATAGAGTTATAGAGTCATGGAGTCATGGAGTCATGGAGTTATAGAGTTATAGAGTTATAGAGTCATAGAGTCATAGAGTCATGGATTCATGGAGTTATAGAGTTATAGAGTCATGGAGTCATAGAGTTATAGAGTTATAGAGTTATAGAGTTATAGAGTTATAGAGTCATGGAGTCATGGAGTTATAGAGTTATAGAGTTATAGAGTTATAGAGTCATGGGGTTATAGAGTCATGGAGTCATGGAGTCATAGAGTCATGGAGTCATGGGGTTATAGACTCATGGAGTCATGGAGTCATAGAGTCATAGAGTCATGGGGTTATAGAGTCATGGAGTCATAGAGTCATGGAGTCATGGAGTCATAGAGTCATGGAGTCATAGAGTCATGGAGTCATGGAGTCATAGAGTTATAGAGTCATGGAGTCATAGAGTCATAGAGTCATAGAGTCATAGAGTCATGGAGTCATGGAGTCATGGGTTTATAGAGTCATGGAGTCATAGAGTCATGGAGTCATAGAGTCATGGAGTCATGGAGTCATAGAGTCATAGAGTCATAGAGTCATGGAGTTATAGAGTTATAGAGTTATAGAGTCATGGAGTCATAGAGTCATGGAGTCATGGAGTCATAGAGTCATGGAGTCATAGAGTCATGGAGTCATGGGGTTATAGACTCATGGAGTCATGGAGTTATAGAGTTATGGAGTCATGGAGTCATGGAGTCACAGAGTCATAGAGTCATAGAATCATGGAGTTATAGAGTTATAGAGTTATAGAGTCATAGAGTCATGGAGTCATGGAGTTATAGAGTTATAGAGTTATAGAGTCATGGAGTCATGGAGTCATGGAGTCATTGAGTCATAGAGTCATAGAGTCATGGAGTCATGGAGTCATGGAGTTATAGAGTTATAGAGTTATAGAGTCATAGAGTCATGGAATCATGGAGTCATAGAGTCATGGAGTCTTGGAGTTATAGAGTTATAGAGTTATAGAGTTATGGAGTCATAGAGTCATAGAGTCATGGATTCATGGAGTTATAGAGTTATAGAGTCATGGAGTCATGGAGTCACGGAGTCACGGAGGGAGTCATGGAGTTATAGAGTTATAGAGTTATAGAGTCATAGAGTCATAGAGTCATGGAGTCACAGAGTCATAGAGTCATAGAGTCATGGAGTCATGGAGTCATGGAGTCATTGAGTCATTGAGTCATTGGGTCATAGAGTCATGGAGTCATGGAGTTATAGAGTTATAGAGTTATAGAGTTATAGAGTCATAGAGTCATAGAGTCATGGAGTCACAGAGTCATAGAGTCATAGAGTCATAGAGTCATAGAGTCATGGAGTCATGGAGTCATTGAGTCATTGGGTCATAGAGTCATGGAGTCATGGAGTTATAGAGTTATAGAGTTATAGAGTTATAGAGTCATAGAGTCATGGAGTCATGGAGTCATGGAGTTATAGAGTTATAGAGTTATAGAGTCATGGAGTCATGGAGTCATGGAGTCATGGAGTCATAGAGTCATGGAGTCATGGAGTTATAGAGTTATAGAGTCATGGAGTCATGGAGTCATGGAGTTATAGAGTTATAGAGTTATAGAGTCATAGAGTCATAGAGTCATAGAGTCATGGAGTCATGGAGTTATAGAGTTATAGAGTCATGGAGTCATGGAGTCATGGAGTTATAGAGTTATAGAGTTATAGAGTCATGGAGTTATGGAGTCATGGAGTTATAGAGTTATAGAGTTATAGAGTTATAGAGCCATGGAGTCATGGAGTCATGGAGTCATTGAGTCATGGAGTCATGGAGTTATAATCTGGGTTTTTGTCATCGTTAAGTGCAAAGCATTGGATACGTGGATTTAGAGTTTTTCTTTCCGCCATGGTTTTTGGACTTCCACCTGCCTCCTCCACCTCCAAGTGAGTAGAGTGCTTTTTGTTTTGTTTGATACTTTGATCTCTTAATTTGTCACTTTGTATTTTTGAGCTTTGGATTTGTTTGTACTTTGGACTAACCCCGCTGTCTCCCAGTTGCAACATATTTGTGTTTGGTTTTGTTTCCCCCCACCTGTTTGTTCTTTAATAAACTCCCTTTTTATTTGAGCCTGCCACTATGTCTCTCTGCATTTGGGATCCAAAGAACCTTGTGATTCATGACAAAAATACTGTTATCACTAACTACTAACGATAAAAATGTAATTAGTTTGTATATGAACTTAATATTCAACACAGAATTGAACAATATTCCAAAATTCTACCTACAATGTAAAACTTAAATACATGAATTATTAGTAGATACACACAGAAACAAACATAAAAAAACACACAAATATTCAACATTTTCACATTATGATTTATAATGTAGGTTAAAACAACACAATAAGTTAATAACAGCATCACAATGAAGAAACTTCAACCCACAACCCTCACTGGGATACATGTGCAATCTCCTGCTAACAAGGAGAAAAATGCTGCCACCATCTTCATCTTCATCATCCTCATCTTCATCATCCTCTTCATCCTCATCTTCAACTTCACCATCTTCATCATCCTCTTCATCCTCGTCATCTTCATCATCCTCTTCATCCTCATCTTCAACTTCACCATCTTCCTCATCTTCATCATCCTCTTCATCATCTTCATCATCCTCTTCATCCTCATCTTCAACTTCACCATCTTCATCATCCTCTTCATCATCTTCATCATCCTCTTTATCCTCATCTTCAACTTCATCATCTTCATCATCCTCAACTTCATCATCTTCATCATCCTCTTCATTCTCATCTTCAACTTCATCATCTTCATCATCCTCTTCATCATCCTCTTCACCATCTTCATCATCCTCTTCATCCTCATCTTCAACTTCATCATCTTCATCATCCTCTTCATCATCTTCATCATCCTCTTCATCACCATCTTCATCATCCTCATCTTCAACTTCACCATCTTCATCATCCTCTTCATCCTCATCTTCAACTTCACCATCTTCATCATCCTCTTCATCATCTTCATCATCCTCATCATCTTCATCATCCTCATCTTCAACTTCATCATCTTCATCATCCTCAACTTCACCATCTTCATCATCCTCTTCATCATCTTCATCATCCTCTTCATCACCATCTTCATCATCCTCATCTTCAACTTCACCATCTTCATCATCCTCTTCATCCTCATCTTCAACTTCACCATCTTCATCATCCTCATCATCATCTTCATCTTCATCATCCTCAACTTCACCATCTTCATCATCCTCTTCATCCTCATCTTCAACTTCATCATCTTCATCATCCTCTTCATCATCTTCATCATCCTCTTCATCACCATCTTCATCATCCTCATCTTCAACTTCACCATCTTCATCATCCTCTTCATCCTCATCTTCAACTTCACCATCTTCATCATCCTCTTCATCCTCATCTTCAACTTCACCATCTTCATCATCCTCTTCATCATCTTCATCATCCTCTTCATCACCATCTTCATCATCCTCATCTTCAACTTCACCATCTTCATCATCCTCTTCATCCTCATCTTCAACTTCATCATCTTCATCATCCTCTTCATCATCTTCATCATCCTCTTCATCATCCTCTTCATCATCCTCTTCATCCTCATCTTCAACTTCATCATCTTCATCATCCTCTTCATCATCTTCATCATCCTCTTCATCACCATCTTCATCATCCTCATCTTCAACTTCACCATCTTCATCATCCTCTTCATCATCTTCATCATCCTCTTCATCACCATCTTCATCATCCTCATCTTCAACTTCACCATCTTCATCATCCTCTTCATCCTCATCTTCAACTTCACCATCTTCATCATCCTCTTCATCATCCTCTTCATCCTCATCTTCAACTTCATCATCTTCATCATCCTCTTCATCATCTTCATCATCCTCTTCATCACCATCTTCATCATCCTCATCTTCAACTTCACCATCTTCATCATCCTCATCATCATCTTCATCATCCTCACCATCTTCATCATCCTCTTCATCATCTTCATCATCCTCATCATCTTCATCATCCTCTTCATCCTCAACTTCATCATCTTCATCATCCTCTTCATCATCTTCATCATCCTCTTCATCACCATCTTCATCATCCTCATCTTCAACTTCACCATCTTCATCATCCTCTTCATCATCTTCATCATCCTTTTCATCACCATCTTCATCATCCTCATCTTCAACTTCACCATCTTCATCATCCTCTTCATCATCTTCATCATCCTCTTCATCATCCTCTTCATCATCCTCTTCATCCTCATCTTCAACTTCATCATCCTCTTCATCATCCTCTTCATCACCATCTTAATCATCCTCATCTTCAACTTCACCATCTTCATCATCCTCTTCATCATCTTCATCATCCTCTTCATTTTAAAAGGTTTCTGCTACATACATTGCACTTCTAGTTTTGATCAGAGAGTTAAAATCTGCTTCATTGGCCAGTTTTTTTTTTAAACATTTTAATTTATTCATCAGTGAGTTTGTTTTTTTATTTGTTCTACCTGCTCAGAAACAAAGATGGAACTAAATATTTGTGTCCAGGATTTACTACAACTTTATCACCAGAGCCTGGAAACCAGTCCTACTGATACTTAAACATATTCACTAACACTGAAGGAACTTCTGTTTCATCCTTGTTTACTTTTCTGTCTTCTTCTTCTATGTTCTCATGTTAAATAAATTGTCTTTTTAGGAACTTTAACACGTCTCATAATCCATGAATCTTTGCGTCCTTCTCCAAAAGAATATAAAATCTACATGTTTTAAAGGGGTTTTAAGAGGTGGGACAAATTGTCTTGGTAACGCCACCTATTGAGGAAACCCCGCCAACCATGTCCATGTAGAGATTATCATAGAACACGTTATTACCAACAAATAAAACCCTCTTACAGGTTTGACCTAAAGCAGTTCCAGTCCACAGGACTCACTGTCCTGCATGTATCAGATGTTTGAACATGTTCTCAACATTGTTTAATCATCTACACGAGTTACCAGCAAACAAACAGACTTTTAACAACATGCACGTTTTTTTTTCTGAACCTACTCAACTAACACAATAACTACACTAACATATGTTAATGACAGGTTAAATATAATTTATTTAATGATTATCTCACTATTTCATGTGAAAAATATATAACCCATAAACTAAGATGTCTATAAAGTCTAACTTTAACTCTAAAAAGTACTTCCTGTACTCCAAATGTCCTGCCAGGCAGATTTTTTTATTGCACAAATACTTTTCTCTTTCACATTGTAACCAGAATGTTGAAATAAATTATTTGAAAATAAAACTTTAAAAATGTACTCCGTACATTAACTAAATGAATTTTTGGGTTTTAAAAACTTTAATTCTTAGTACTTGAAAACAGCCTTCTGACAAACAAAATACATACCTGAATAAATAAAGGACGTCCAATCAGTGCATTAATATATGTGTATAGAAAAGCAGCAGGTCTGGTGGAGGGAGGGTTTACTCCTCCAGGGTTCCTCTCAGTAGGTCCAGCTCCACCTCCGCTGTGATTTCTACTGACGTCAGCTGATGTTAGGAAGTTATAAAAACCTATTCTATACACTGGAATTAAAATAAATTGCTCTTAATCCTTAAAGACTTTGAGGCCAGTTTATAAAGAAAAAGACAAACTTGATTTAGAACTAAAAGAAATGGTCAAAAGTTGAATTTATAAATAATAATTAGTGTTGAGTAAAAATGGAAACAGGATGGAACTTCCTCCCAGACGTGCAACGAGACTTTAACCACCTACTCTACAATCAAAGTGTTAACTGAATACATGAAGAGTACAGACATCAGTACTGAACTACAAAGTAGGATTTGCTTTTATTCCTGCTACTATACAAGGCCATGAATCCCCAGGGTTTGTTTCCCCCCTTGTACCAGCATGTGGAGTGTTATGTAGTGCGATGTGGAACACAGAAAGCAGTTTACTGTGGGCTTGGCTGGGTATGGCAGATGTCTACAACGCTGCTCTGCTCCGAGTTGAGGGCTCCATTTCAAAGGCCTGTTTACTGGCAAGCCTTAATAGGAAGTGATCTTAAAGTGTTCTTTAAAACATGTCGGAGGCTAATGGTTTAATTTGCTCTGGGTATTGCTCTTTCTAATGAGATTTAACATGTGCTCCCTACAGCATCACTCCAACATGAAAACATCATTTTCTCCGTACATTTAAACCCCAGTTAAACTTTTTATCTCACATCATGGATTTTTTTCTCTTGCTGCATCAGAGTTTATTATTTTTTTAGATAAAATTATTGCTCAGATGTAATACAGTACTAGAAAGCACTAGTAGAGTACAGGCCATCTGCAAAGCTTCTTGTTTTCCCTAAAATATGATCTGACACGAATCCTTCTAAAAACTCCTTGATCCAGACCGGCATCAGGACCACTCAGACCTAATCAACTGGTCTTTATACAGTTTCCAACCTGTCCGGAAAATTTAATCCAAATATGTTTAGAAGATTTGAGTTATAATGTTAACAATCGTGTAAATGTCAAAACAAATCTAGCTCTAGAAAAAACACTTTACAAGTATTTACAGTACATGTACCTGTACCACATGAATACAGGTAATGTACAAAATCTTATCCTGATTCTCATCATATACATATTGCTCCTTTAATTTGCTTCAAAGTGCGTGTGTGGATGTGGATGTGTGCGTGTGTGTGTGTGGATGTGGTGGATGTGTGTGTGGATGTGTGTGTGTGTGGATGTGTGTGTGAGTGGATGTGTGTGTGGATGTGTGTGTGAGTGGTTGTTTGTGTGGATGTGAGAGGATGTGTTTGTGTGGATGTGTGTGGATGTGTGTGTGAGTGGATGTGTGGGTGGATGTGTGTGTGGATATGTGCGTGGATGTGAGTGGATGTGTGTGGATGTGTGTGGATGTGAGTGGATGTGCGTGGATGTGTGTGGATGTGCGTGGATGTGTGTGGATGTGCGTGGGTGTGTGTGGATGTGCGTGGATGTGCGTGGATGTGTGTGTGTGTGGATGTGTGTGGATGTGTGTGTGAGTGGATGTGTGGGTGGATGTGTGTGTGGATATGTGCGTGGATGTGAGTGGATGTGTGTGTGTGTGCGTGGATGTGCGTGGATGTGCGTGGATGTGTGTGTGTGTGTGTGGGTG
>SSNP01000059.1:2984495-2986995 GCA_006937955.1 Pachypanchax playfairii | reverse complement strand
ATGTGTGTGTGTGGATGTGTGTGGATGTGTGTGTGTGGATGTGTGTGGATGTGTGTGTGAGTGGATGTGTGTGTGGATGTGTGTGTGAGTGGATGTGTGTGTGTGTGGATGTGTGTGTGGATGTGTGTGTGTGTATATGTATGTGAGTGTGGATGTGTGTGTGGATGTGTGTGGATGTGTGTGTGTGGATGTGTGTGGATGTGTGTGTGTGGATGTGTGTGGATGTGTGTGTTTGGATGTGTGTGGATGTGTGTGGATGTGCGTGGATGTGTGTGTGTGTGGATGTGTGTGTGAGTGGATGTGTGTGTGGATGTGTGTGTGTGTGGATGTGTGTGTGTGTGGATGTGTGTGTGTGTGTGGGTGTGTGTGTGGATGTGTGAGTGTGTGTGTGTGAGTGTGTATGGATGTGTGTGTGTGTGTGGATGTGTGTGTGAGTGGATATGTGTGTGTGAGTGGATGTGCGTGTGGATGTGAGTGGATGTGTATGGATGTGTGTGTGTGTGTGTGTGTGTGTGTGGATGTGTGTGGATGTGTGTGTGTGTGGATGTGTGTGTGCGTGTGGAGTGTGTGTGTGAGTGGATGTGTGTGTGGATGTGTGTGTGAGTGGATGTGTGTGTGTGTGGATGTGTGTGGATGTGAGTGGATGTGTGGATGTGTGTGTGTGGATGTGTGTGTGTGTGGGTGGGTGTGTGGATGTGCGTTGATGTGTGTGTGTGTGTGGATGTGTGTGTGGATGTGCGTGTGGATGTGTGTGTGGATGTGTGTGTGGATGTGTGTGTGGATGTGGATGTGTGTGTGGATGTGCGTGTGGATGTGCGTTGATGTGTGTGTGTGTGTGGATGTGTGTGTGTGTGGATGTGTGTGTGGATGTGTGTGTGGATGTGTGTGTGTGGATGTGTGTGTGGGTGTGGATGTGTGTGTGGATGTGTGTGTGGATGTGTGTGTGGATGTGCGTTGATGTGTGTGTGTGTGTGGATGTGTGTGTGGATGTGCGTGTGGATGTGTGTGTGGATGTGTGTGTGGATGTGTGTGTGGATGTGCGTTGATGTGTGTGTGTGTGTGTGGATGTGTGTGGATGTGTGTGTGGATGTGTGCGTGGATGTGTATGGATGTGTGTGTGTGTGGATGTGTGTGTGAGTGGATGTGTGTGTGGATGTGTGTGTGTGTGGATGTGTGTGTGTGTGGATGTGTGTGTGTGTGTGTATGTGTGTGTGGATGTGTGTGTATGTGTGTGTGGATGTGTGTGTGTGTGGATGTGTGTGTGAGTGGATGTGTGTGTGGATGTGTGTGTGTGTGGATGTGTGTGTGAGTGGATGTGTGTGTGGATGTGTGTGTGTGTGGATGTGTGTGTGTGTGTGGATGTGTGTGTGGATGTGTGCGTGGATGTGTGTGTGGATGTGTGTGTGGATGTGCGTGTGGATGTGCGTTGATGTGTGTGTGTGTGTGGATGTGTGTGTGTGTGGATGTGTGTGTGGATGTGTGTGTGGATGTGTGTGTGTGGATGTGTGTGTGGAGGTGGATGTGTGTGTGGGTGTGTGTGTGGATGTGTGTGTGGATGTGCGTGTGGATGTGCGTTGATGTGTGTGTGTGTGTGGATGTGTGTGTGGATGTGTGCGTGGATGTGTGTGTGGATGTGTGTGGATGTGTGTGTGGATGTGGGTGTGAGTGGATGTGTGTGTGTGTGGATGTGTGTGTGGATGTGTGTGTGTGTATATGTATGTGTGTGTGGATGTGTGTGTGGATGTGCGTGTGGATGTGCGTTGATGTGTGTGTGTGTGTGGATGTGTGTGTGGATGTGTGTGTGGATGTGTGTGTGGGTGTGGATGTGTGTGTGAGTGGATGTGTGTGTGGATGTGTGTGTGTGTGGATGTGTGTGTGAGTGGATGTGTGTGTGGATGTGTGTGTGTGTGGATGTGTGTGTCAGTGGATGTGTGTGTGTGTGGATGTGTGTGTGTGTGGATGTGTGTGTGTGTGGATGTGTGTGTGTGTGTGGATGTGCGTGTGGATGTGTGCGTGGATGTGCGTGGATGTGCGTGGATGTGTGTGGATGTGCGTGGATGTGTGTGTGTGTGGATGTGTGTGTGAGTGGATGTGTGTGTGGATGTGTGTGTGTGTGGATGTGTGTGTGAGTGGATGTGTGTGTGGATGTGTGTGTGTGTGGATGTGTGTGTGTGTGGATGTGTGTGTGTGTGTGGATGTGCGTGTGGATGTGTGCGTGGATGTGCGTGGATGTGCGTGGATGTGTGTGGATGTGCGTGGATGTGTGTGTGTGTGGATGTGTGTGTCAGTGGATGTGTGTGTGTGTGGATGTGTGTGTGTGTGGATGTGTGTGTGAGTGGATGTGTGTGTGGATGTGTGTGTGTGTGGATGTGTGTGGATGTGTGTGGATGTGCGTGGATGTGTGTGGATGTGTGTGTGGATGTGTGTGGATGTGTGTGGATGTGTGTGGATGTGTGTGGGTGTGTGTGTGGATGTGTGTGTGTGGGGATGTGTGTGTGGA
>SSNP01000059.1:2977901-2984446 GCA_006937955.1 Pachypanchax playfairii | reverse complement strand
GTGGATGTGTGTGTGTGTGGATGTGTGTGTGAGTGGATGTGTGTGTGGATGTGTGTGTGTGTGTGTGTGTGTGTGTGTGGATGTGTGTGTGTGTGGGTATGTGTGTGTGGGGGTGTGTGTGTGGATGTGTGTGTGTGTGTAGGTGTGTGTGTGTGAGTGGGTGTGTGTGTGGATGTGTGTGTGTGTGGATGTGTGTGTGTGTGGATGTGTGTGTGAGTGGATGTGTGTGTGGATGTGTGTGTGGGTGGATGTGTGTGTGTGTGGATGTGTGTGTGGATGTGTGTGTGTGTGGATGTGTGTGTCAGTGGATGTGTGTGTGTGTGGATGTGTGTGTGTGTGGATGTGTGTGTGAGTGGATGTGTGTGTGGATGTGTGTGTGTGTGGATGTGTGTGTGGGTGTGTGTGTATGTGTGTGTGTGGATGTGTGTGGATGTGTGTGTGTGGATGTGTGTGGATGTGTGTGTGTGGATGTGTGTGGATGTGTGTGGATGTGAGTGGATGTGTGTGTGGATGTGCGTGTGGATGTGTGCGTGGATGTGCGTGGATGTGCGTGGATGTGTGTGGATGTGCGTGGATGTGCGTGGATGTGTGTGTGTGTGGATGTGTGTGGATGTGTGTGGATGTGCGTGGATGTGTGTGGATGTGCGTGGATGTGTGTGTGTGTGTGGATGTGTGTGGATGTGTGTGTGTGGATGTGTGTGCGTGGATGTGTGTGTGTGTGGATGTGTGTGTGAGTGGATGTGTGTGTGGATGTGTGTGTGTGTGGATGTGTGTGTCAGTGGATGTGTGTGTGTGTGGATGTGTGTGTGTGTGGATGTGTGTGTGAGTGGATGTGTGTGTGGATGTGTGTGTGTGTGGATGTGTGTGTGAGTGGATGTGTGTGTGGATGTGTGTGTGTGTGGATGTGTGTGTGTGTGGATGTGTGTGTGTGTGGATGTGTGTGTGGGTGTGGGTGTGTGTGTGGATGTGTGTGTGGGTGTGTGTGTGGATGTGCGTGGATGTGTGTGTGTGTGGATGTGTGTGTGAGTGGATGTGTGTGTGGATGTGTGTGTGTGTGGATGTGTGTGTGAGTGGATGTGTGTGTGGGTGTGTGTGTGTGTGTGTGTGTGTGTGTGTGGATGTGTGTGTGGGTGTGGATGTGCGTGTGGATGTGTGCGTGGATGTGCGTGTGGATGTGTGCGTGGATGTGCGTGGATGTGCGTGGATGTGTGTGTGTGTGGATGTGTGTGTGAGTGGATGTGTGTGTGGATGTGTGTGTGTGTGGATGTGTGTGTGAGTGGATGTGTGTGTGGATGTGTGTGTGTGTGGATGTGTGTGTGTGTGGATGTGTGTGTGTGTGGATGTGTGTGTGTGTGTGTGTGTGTGTGTGTGGATGTGTGTGTGGGTGGATGTGTGTGTGGATGTGTGTGTGTGTGGATGTGTGTGTGAGTGGATGTGTGTGTGGATGTGTGTGTGTGTGGATGTGTGTGTGTGTGGATGTGTGTGTGAGTGTGTGTGGATGTGTGTGTGTGGATGTGTGTGTGTATGTGTGTGTGTGTGTGTATTTGTATGTGAGTGTGGATGTGTGTGTGGATGTGTGTGGATGTGTGTGTGTGGATGTGTGTGGATGTGTGTGTGTGGATGTGAGTGGATGTGTATGGATGTGTGTGTGTGTGTGTGTGTGTGTGGATGTGTGTGGATGTGTGTGTGTGTGGATGTCTGTGTGCGTGTGGATGTGCGTGTGGATGTGTCCGTGGATGTGCGTGGATGTGCGTGTGGATGTGTGTGGATGTGTGTGTGAGTGGATGTGTGTGTGGATGTGTGTGTGTGTGGATGTGTGTGTGAGTGGATGTGTGTGTGGATGTGTGTGTGGGTGGATGTGTGTGTGGATGTGCGTGGATGTGTGTGGATGTGCGTGGATGTGTGTGTGTGTGGATGTGTGTGTGAGTGGATGTGTGTGTGTGTGGGTGTGTGTGTGGATGTGTGTGTGTGTATATGTATGTGAGTGTGGATGTGTGTGTGGATGTGTGTGGATGTGTGTGTGTGGATGTGTGTGGATGTGTGTGTGTGGATGTGTGTGGATGTGTGTGGATGTGAGTGGATGTGTGTGTGGATGTGTGTGTGTGTGGATGTGTGTGTGAGTGGATGTGTGTGTGGATGTGTGTGTGTGTGGATGTGTGTGTGTGTGGATGTGCGTGTGGATGTGT
Source organism: Pachypanchax playfairii (assembly GCA_006937955.1). NCBI lineage: Eukaryota > Metazoa > Chordata > Actinopteri > Cyprinodontiformes > Aplocheilidae > Pachypanchax > Pachypanchax playfairii. The sequence continues at coordinate 2,982,260 of SSNP01000059.1, read as the reverse complement.
GCGTGGATGTGCGTGTGGATGTGTGCGTGGATGTGCGTGGATGTGCGTGGATGTGTGTGGATGTGCGTGGATGTGTGTGTGTGTGGATGTGTGTGTGAGTGGATGTGCGTGTGGATGTGAGTGGATGTGTATGGATGTGTGTGTGTGTGTGTGTGTGTGTGGATGTGTGTGGATGTGTGTGTGTGTGGATGTCTGTGTGCGTGGATGTGTGTGTGGATGTGTGTGTGAGTGGATGTGTGTGTGTGTGGATGTGTGTGTGGATGTGTGTGTGTGTGGATGTGTGTGTCAGTGGATGTGTGTGTGTGTGGATGTGTGTGTGTGTGGATGTGTGTGTGGATGTGGATGTGTGTGTGGGTGTGTGTGTGGATGTGTGTGTGGATGTGCGTTGATGTGTGTGTGTGTGTGTGTGGGTGTGTGTGTGGATGTGTGTGGTGTGGATGTGTGTGTGAGTGGATGTGTGTGTGGGTGTGTGTGTGTGTGTGTGGATGTGTGTGTGAGTGGATGTGTGTGTGGATGTGTGTGTGTGTGGATGTGTGTGTGTGTGTGGATGTGCGTGTGGATGTGTGCGTGGATGTGCGTGGGTGTGCGTGGATGTGCGTGGATGTGTGTGGGTGTGCGTGGATGTGTGTGTGTGTGGGTGTGTGGGTGGGTGGATGTGTGTGTGGATGTGTGTGTGAGTGGATGTGTGTGGGTGTGGATGTGTGTGTGGATGTGTGTGTGGATGTGTGTGTGGATGTGCGTTGATGTGTGTGTGTGTGTGTGTGGATGTGTGTGTGGATGTGTGTGGATGTGTGTGTGTGGATGTGTGTGGATGTGTGTGTGTGGATGTGTGTGGATGTGTGTGTTTGGATGTGTGTGGATGTGTGTGGATGTGAGTGGATGTGTGTGTGGATGTGTGTGTGGATGTGCGTTGATGTGTGTGTGTGTGTGGATGTGTGTGTGGATGTGCGTGTGGATGTGTGTGTGGATGTGTGTGTGGATGTGCGTTGATGTGTGTGTGTGTGTGTGTGGATGTGTGTGTGGATGTGCGTGTGGATGTGAGTGTGGATGTGCGTTGATGTGTGTGTGTGTGTGGATGTGTGTGTGGATGTGTGTGTGTGTGGATGTGTGTGTCAGTGGATGTGTGTGTGTGTGGATGTGTGTGTGTGTGGATGTGTGTGTGAGTGGATATGTGTGTGTGAGTGGATGTGCGTGTGGATGTGAGTGGATGTGTATGGATGTGTGTGTGTGTGTGTGTGTGTGTGTGTGTGGATGTGTGTGTGTGTGGATGTGTGTGTCAGTGGATGTGTGTGTGTGTGGATGTGTGTGTGTGTGGATGTGTGTGTGAGTGGATGTGTGTGTGGATGTGTGTGGATGTGTGTGTGGATGTGTGTGTGGATGTGGATGTGTGTGTGGATGTGCGTGTGGATGTGCGTTGATGTGTGTGTGTGTGTGTGGATGTGTGTGGATGTGTGTGTGGATGTGTGCGTGGGTGTGTGTGTGTGTGTGTGTGTGTGGATGTGAGTGGGTGTGTGTGTGTGTGTGTGTGTGTGTGGATGTGTGTGGATGTGTGTGTGTGTGGATGTCTGTGTGCGTGTGGATGTGCGTGTGGATGTGTCCGTGGATGTGCGTGGATGTGCGTGTGGATGTGTGTGGATGTGTGTGTGAGTGGATGTGTGTGTGGATGTGTGTGTGTGTGGATGTGTGTGTGGATGTGCGTTGATGTGTGTGTGTGTGTGGATGTGTGTGTGGATGTGTGTGTGTGTGGATGTGTGTGTCAGTGGATGTGTGTGTGTGTGGATGTGTGTGTGTGTGGATGTGTGTGTGAGTGGATGTGCGTGTGGATGTGAGTGGATGTGTATGGATGTGTGTGTGTGTGTGTGTGTGTGTGTGGATGTGTGTGTGTGTGTGGATGTGCGTGTGGATGTGTGCGTGGATGTGCGTGGATGTGCGTGGATGTGTGTGGATGTGCGTGGATGTGTGTGTGTGTGTGGATGTGTGTGGATGTGTGTGTGTGGGTGTGTGTGTGTGGATGTGTGTGTGAGTGGATGTGTGTGTGGATGTGTGTGTGTGTGGATGTGTGTGTGTGTGGATGTGTGTGTGTGTGGGTGTGGGTGTGTGTGTGTGTGTGCGTGTGGATGTGTGTGTGGATGTGCGTGGATGTGTGTGTGTGTGTGTGTGTGTGTGTGTGTGTGTGTGTGTGTGGATGTGTGTGGATGTGTGTGTGGATGTGTGCGTGGATGTGTATGGATGTGTGTGTGTGTGGATGTGAGTGGATGTGTGTGGATGTGTGTGTGAGTGTGTGTGGGTGTGTGTGGGTGTGGATGTGTGTGGGTGTGTGTGGATGTGTGTGGATGTGTGTGGATGTGCGTGGATGTGTGTGGATGTGCGTGGATGTGTGTGGATGTGCGTGGATGTGTGTGGATGTGCGTGGATGTGTGTGTGTGTGGATGTCTGTGTGCGTGTGGATGTGCGTGTGGATGTGTCCGTGGATGTGCGTGGATGTGCGTGTGGATGTGTGTGGATGTGTGTGTGAGTGGATGTGTGTGTGGATGTGTGTGTGTGTGGATGTGTGTGTGTGTGGATGTGTGTGTGGGTGTGTGTGTGTGTATATGTGTGTGTGTGTGGATGTGTGTGTGTGTGTGGATGTGCGTGTGGATGTGTGCGTGGATGTGCGTGTGGATGTGTGCGTGGATGTGCGTGGATGTGCGTGGATGTGCGTGGATGTGTGTGGATGTGCGTTGATGTGTGTGTGTGTGTGGATGTGTGTGTGGATGTGCGTGTGGATGTGTGTGTGGATGTGTGTGTGGATGTGTGTGTGGATGTGCGTTGATGTGTGTGTGTGTGTGTGTGGATGTGTGTGTGGATGTGCGTGTGGATGTGGATGTGTGTGTGGATGTGCGTTGATGTGTGTGTGTGTGTGTGGATGTGTGTGGATGTGTGTGTGTGTGGATGTGTGTGTGAGTGGATATGTGTGTGTGAGTGGATGTGCGTGTGGATGTGAGTGGATGTGTATGGATGTGTGTGTGTGTGTGTGTGTGTGTGTGGATGTGTGTGGATATGTGTGTGTGTGGATGTGTGTGGATGTGAGAGGATGTGTGGATGTGTGTGTGTGGATGTGTGTGTGTGTGGGTGTTTGTGTGGATGTGTGTGGGTGTGTGTGTGGATGTGTGCGTGGATGTGTATGGATGTGTGTGTGTGTGGATGTGAGTGGATGTGTATGGATGTGTGTGTGTGTGTGGATGTGTGTGTGTGTGTGGATGTGCGTGTGGATGTGTGCGTGGATGTGCGTGGATGTGCGTGGATGTGTGTGGATGTGCGTGGATGTGCGTGGATGTGTGTGTGTGTGGATGTGTGTGTGTGGATGTGTGTGTGGATGTGGATGTGTGTGTGGATGTGTGTGTGGATGTGTGTGTGGATGTGCGTTGATGTGTGTGTGTGTGTGGATGTGTGTGTGGATGTGTGTGTGTGTGGATGTGTGTGTGTGTGGATGTGTGTGTGTGTGGATGATGTGTGTGTGTGTGGATGTGTGTGTGGATGTGTGTGTGGATGTGTGTGTGTGGGTGTGTGTGTGGATGTGGATGTGTGTGTGGATGTGTGTGTGGATGTGTGTGTGGATGTGCGTGGATGTGTGTGTGTGTGTGTGTGGATGTGTGTGTGGATGTGCGTGGATGTGTGTGGATGTGCGTGGATGTGTGTGTGTGTGTGGATGTGTGTGGATGTGTGTGTGTGGATGTGTGAGTGTGGATGTGTGTGTGGATGTGTGTGGATGTGTGTGTGTGGATGTGTGTGGATGTGTGTGTGTGGATGTGTGTGGATGTGTGTGTTTGGATGTGTGTGGATGTGTGTGGATGTGTGTGTGTGTGTGTGTGTGTGTGTGGATGTGTGTGGATGTGTGTGTGTGTGGATGTCTGTGTGCGTGTGGATGTGCGTGTGGATGTGTCCGTGGATGTGCGTGGATGTGCGTGTGGATGTGTGTGGATGTGTGTGTGAGTGGATGTGTGTGTGGATGTGTGTGTGTGTGGATGTGTGTGTGTGTGGATGTGTGTGTGTGTGGATGTGTGTGTGTGTGGATGTGTGTGTGGATGTGTGTGTGGATGTGCGTTGATGTGTGTGTGTGTGTGGATGTGTGTGTGGATGTGTGTGTGTGTGGATGTGTGTGTGTGTGGATGTGTGTGTGTGTGGATGTGTGTGTGTGTGTGGATGTGCGTGTGGATGTGTGCGTGGATGTGTGTGTGGATGTGTGTGTGTGGATGTGTGTGTGGATGTGGATGTGTGTGTGGATATGTGTGTGGATGTGTGTGTGGATGTGCGTTGATGTGTGTGTGTGTGTGTGTGGATGTGTGTGTGGATGTGCGTTGATGTGTGTGTGTGTGTGTG
>SSNP01000059.1:2957901-2960401 GCA_006937955.1 Pachypanchax playfairii | reverse complement strand
GGGTGTGTGTGGATGTGTGTGTGGGGGTGTGTGTGGGTGTGTGTGTGGGTGTGGGTGTGTGTGTGGATGTGTGTGTGGATGTGTGTGTGTGTGTGTGTGTGTGTGTGTGTGTGTGTGTGTGTGTGTGTGTGTATGTGTGTGTATGTGTGTGTGTGTGTGGATGTGTGTGTGGATGTGTGTGTGGATGTGCGTGTGGATGTGCGTTGATGTGTGTGTGTGTGTGGATGTGTGTGTGGATGTGTGTGTGGATGTGTGTGTGGATGTGGATGTGTGTGTGGATGTGCGTGTGGATGTGCGTGGGTGTGTGTGTGTGTGTGGGTGTGTGTGTGTGTGGATGTGTGTGTGGATGTGTGTGTGGATGTGCGTTGATGTGTGTGTGTGTGTGGATGTGAGTGGATGTGTATGGATGTGTGTGTGTGTGTGAGTGGATGTGTATGGATGTGTGTGTGTGTGTGGATGTGTGTGTGTGTGGATGTGTGTGTGGATGTGTGTGTGGATGTGTGTGTGTGGATGTGTGTGTGGATGTGGATGTGTGTGTGGATGTGTGTGGATGTGTGTGTGGATGTGTGTGTGGATGTGGATGTGTGTGTGGATGTGCGTGTGGATGTGCGTTGATGTGTGTGTGTGTGTGTGTGGATGTGTGTGTGGATGTGCGTTGATGTGTGTGTGTGTGTGTGTGGATGTGTGTGTGGATGTGTGTGTGGATGTGTGTGTGGATGTGCGTTGATGTGTGTGTGTGTGTGGATGTGTGTGTGGATGTGTGCGTGGATGTGTGTGTGGATGTGTGTGTGTGTGTGTGTGGGTGTGTGTGTGGATGTGTATGTGTGTGTGGATGTGTGTGTGGATGTGTGTGTGGATGTGCGTTGATGTGTGTGTGTGTGTGGATGTGTGTGTGGATGTGTGCGTGGATGTGTGTGTGGATGTGTGTGGATGTGTGTGTGGATGTGTGTGTGGATGTGGATGTGTGTGTGGATGTGCGTGTGGATGTGCGTGGGTGTGTGTGTGTGTGTGTGTGTGTGTGTGTGTGTGTGTGTGTGTGTGTGTGGGTGTGTGTGTGTGTGTGTGTGTGGGTGTGTGTGGATGTGTGTGTGTGTGGATGTGTGTGTGGATGTGTGTGTGGATGTGTGTGTGTGGATGTGTGTGTGGATGTGTGTGTGGATGTGCGTGTGGATGTGCGTTGATGTGTGTGTGTGTGTGGATGTGTGTGTGTGTGGATGTGTGTGTGGATGTGTGTGTGGATGTGTGTGTGGATGTGCGTGTGGATGTGCGTTGATGTGTGTGTGTGTGTGGATGTGTGTGTGGATGTGCGTTGATGTGTGTGTGTGTGTGTGTGGATGTGTGTGTGGATGTGCGTTGATGTGTGTGGATGTGCGTGGATGTGTGTGGATGTGTGTGGATGTGCGTGGATGTGCGTGGATGTGTGTGGATGTGTGTGGATGTGTGTGTGGATGTGCGTGTGGATGTGCGTTGATGTGTGTGTGTGTGTGGATGTGTGTGTGGATGTGTGTGTGGATGTGTGTGTGGATGTGTGTGTGGATGTGTGTGTGGGTGTGTGTGTGTGTGTGTGTGGGTGTGTGTGTGTGTGTGTATGTGTGTGTGTATGTGTGTGTGTGTGTGTGTGGATGTGGATGTGTGTGTGGATGTGTGTGTGGATGTGTGTGTGGATGTGTGTGTGGATGTGCGTTGATGTGTGTGTGTGTGTGGATGTGTGTGTGGATGTGTGCGTGGATGTGTGTGTGGATGTGTGTGGATGTGCGTGGATGTGTGTGTGTGTGGATGTGTGTGTGAGTGGATGTGTGTGTGGATGTGCGTGTGGATGTGAGTTGATGTGTGTGTGTGTGTGGATGTGTGTGTGGATGTGTGCGTGGATGTGTGTGTGGATGTGTGTGTGGATGTGTGTGTGTGTGGATGTGTGCGTGGATGTGTGTGTGGATGTGTGTGTGTGGATGTGTGTGTGGATGTGGATGTGTGTGGATGTGGATGTGTGCGTGTGTGTGTGTGGATGTGTGTGGATGTGTGTGTGGATGTGCGTGTGGATGTGAGTTGATGTGTGTGTGTGTGTGGATGTGTGTGTGGATGTGTGCGTGGATGTGTGTGTGGATGTGTGTGTGGATGTGCGTGTGGATGTGCGTTGATGTGTGTGTGTGTGTGGATGTGTGTGTGGATGTGTGTGTGTGTGGATGTGTGTGTGGATGTGTGTGTGGATGTGTCCGTGGATGTGCGTGGATGTGCGTGTGGATGTGTGTGGATGTGTGTGTGAGTGGATGTGTGTGTGGATGTGTGTGTGTGTGGATGTGTGTGTGAGTGGATGTGTGTGTGGATGTGTGTGTGTGTGGATGTGTGTGTGCGTGGATGTGTGTGTGGATGTGTGTGGATGTGTGTGTGGATGTGTGTGTGGATGTGGATGTGTGTGTGGATGTGCGTGTGGATGTGCGTTGATGTGTGTGTGTGTGTGGATGTGTGTGTGGATGTGTGCGTGGATGTGTGTGTGGATGTGTGT
>SSNP01000059.1:2850401-2955401 GCA_006937955.1 Pachypanchax playfairii | reverse complement strand
CGTGGATGTGTGTGGATGTGTGTGGATGTGAGTGGATGTGTGTGTGTGTGTGGGTGTGGATGTGTGTGTGGGTGTGTGTGTGGGTGTGTGTGTGGGTGTGTGTGTGGGTGTGTGTTGGTGTGTGTGTGTGTGTGGGTGNTGTGCGTGGATGTGCGTGGATGTGTGTGGATGTGTGTGGATGTGCGTGGATGTGCGTGGATGTGTGTGTGTGTGGATGTGTGTGGATGTGTGTGGATGTGCGTGGATGTGTGTGGATGTGCGTGGATGTGTGTGGATGTGCGTGGATGTGTGTGGATGTGCGTGGATGTGTGTGGATGTGTGTGGATGTGCGTGGATGTGCGTGGATGTGTGTGGATGTGTGTGGATGTGTGTGGATGTGCGTGGATGTGTGTGGATGTGCGTGGATGTGTGTGGATGTGTGTGGATGTGCGTGGATGTGCAGGTGCACACCACAGAACAACAAGGTGCGAGTGTGAAAATGATGGATGGGGTCTCTCAGCTCTCTCAGCATGTTCATTTCCAGAGTCCAAGCAGTGACTTGGGTCAACACAGGGATCAAAGGCTAGGATTGGATCTCTGTACCATCCCTCCCTCTGGTCCAGTGACTTTACCCCCCCGCCCCCCCCCATCTCAATCTTTCCTCTCAGCATGAAGACGGATACAAAGTTGTCTTTTTGTCTGTGACAGCTTTTCCAGGTATTTTCTTCTGAAGGTGAAACCTCACCTGTTCTCTTGCCTGAGGCACTAACGTTCTCTCTCATTCAGTTCTGACTGGTCGGTCGCCCCGTGTTGTTTTAACACCAGCAGCAGAATCAGGTTCTTGAACCTGTCAAGTTCAGGTTGGTTGAGTTCAAATGCGCAGATTGAGAGAGAGAAGGTGACAGTTTGGAAAAAGCTTAGTGGTAAATGATGATAGTGATGATCTGGAGAAAAACCAACGCCACACAGGATGGACAGCTTGAATTATGGTACTAGCACTAACACAGAACGAGGCGATCAGACATCAAAAAACCATCAGCAGAGGAGGTAGAGACGAGGTAGGAAGGCAGTCCAGATACACAGGTAATCCAGATCCAACAAGATCCAGATAGAGGGTCAGGATCAGTCCAGGGTCGAAACACACAGGTAATCCTGTCGATAAACAGGTTAAGATACAGACTGATGCAGGTGAAGAAGCATGTGACAGTTCAACTCACTGACAGTCCTAACAGGAAACACACAGGTTTAAACACGAGACCGCACAGGTGCAGCAATGTTAACTGATGTAAGACATAAACCAAACCACATGGCCAGAGGTCAAGTGACCGACGGAGTACACACACAAAACTAAAGATTGACTGACTCCCTCCTTTCCACCGGACATAGTGGCATGTTTTTCTTGCAAAATCAGTCGCGTGTCCCTTCCCACCGAGAACGTTTGAGATGTGTATCACTCGTGAAAGCGTTCCATCCAGCTGGTCCCGGGAGATCACGAAATCACAGGAGAATTGCAAAATCATGTGTGATTTGGTCAGTACAGACTTCAAACCCGTCACAGGTCAGGTATTTTTTCATAGACAAGCAAACAGAACTCTGCATGTGTCCTTTATTTTGAAACTTCCTGGTATTTTACTTTTCACGAATGTGTGATTTCCTGTCTGGTCTAAACTAAACTGCTGAACTTGACACGTTTTAGAAGTGTAGAGCTTAAAAAATAGAACTGCTGTGTAAATTTAGGAGACGGCTGCGACACTTCACTTCTGAGACGCTTCCAGTTCACGCTGCTTCATGCTCAGTTGAAACGGCCTCGTTAACTTTAGTGGTGGTTATCAGTTATTACACTAGCGCGTCCGGTGGAAAGGAGAGGTAACTTAGCATGAAGCAAATGTGATCTACATCCAACTCAGAACTATTAAAAACAAAACCCAGCTGATCACGGGACACAGAGGACAGAGGACCTGAGGAGACATGACAGAAACTCTATATTTGGATCACTGTCAACTCATGTCTTTAGACTCCAATGAAATTTAGAATGTGGTTAACACAGGTGCGTTTGCATTTGACTAATTTGGTTGTTGATGTTGCAAATTAAGAATTTAATAGTAATAATAAATTAACTAATTTTAGAGTCGAAAATTGTGTTTATTTATTGTTTACCTTGTATAAAACCTGTTTTTTTTAACTGTCCATCTCTGTCTTCTAATCATTTTAATCTTTCTCCTGTTTAGAAGTACAAGTTTCTATTTTTGGATCATTAAAGTCCATGAAGTCCAATTAATCCAGTCAGTTAATTGTAACACAGGTATGATTTAAAGATGTAAGAACTTGGAAGGCAGAACTTTTAATCATCAGGCTTCTCTCTTGGAAAACATCTTGTCTACTTTTAGGACGAGGCTTAAACCTTTCCTCTTTGATCATTTTATCCTGATCCATCCATTTAGTTATGCTGCTCCATGTTTATTAATGTTATTCTATTAACTGTTTCTCTATATATAAATAATGAGTGGCTTAAATCCATCTGTGTTTGTCTCTTTCCTGTCCCCTCTCACCCCAGTGGGTTCAGGTAGAACTCATCCTGGTTCTGGTTCTGCTGGAGGTTTCCTCCTGTCCTCTCAGACCCCAGTGGGTTCAGGTAGAACTCATCCTGGTTCTGGTTCTGCTGGAGGTTTCCTCCTGTCCTCTCAGACCCCAGTGGATCCAGAACTCATCCTGGTTCTGGTTCTGTTGCTAAGGATGGAGGATTGGGTTGAAATAAAGATTAAACACATATAAGAACATTTTTATTAATTAAAAATTCATAATCTAAAGAATCTGATAACACATTACAGTTTGACTAAATTAACTGTACACAACTGGATTGAACCAGAACCTGTAATTAAATTCATTTTAAGATTGTTTTTGCTGTGAATTGGCACCATATAATGTAGTATGTCGTGTTTCATGGCTTACTGATACTTTTCCATGTTGTCTTTGGCCAGATAGTTATAATTATGAAAAGATTTGCTTCAATTCCTTTAAATTTGCATTGACTTTGTTCCTGAAAACCTCAAGTTTTGGGCATTTATGAAGTTGGATGGCAACTTTAAATTAATAAAGTCAATCCTAATGGAGTAGAAAATATAGAAAAAACAACATTAGATTGTAAGCAGACAGGAATCATTGCATTTCATTTTGGAGAGGGTTGCTTGAATTTACTTATGCAGGCAGCCTGTAATCCCATTGTTCCATTTCATGGAGTTTTAGCAAGCTTATCCCCAGATTCTAACCCTGCACATACTAGACTTGGTAAGATGGAACCAGGCAGAGAAAAAACATTAGACTGGCATTAAAGCGCTGAAGGAGAGTTCTTGAGTCTTGTGAAATTCTTTGAAGAAATTGGACTCATCAATTTGGATAAGTGTCAAACAACGGCCCAGTTTACTGACCTTATCTTTTGAATACATTATTTGTTTGTGAAAGCCTTAAAACTGTTTGCTTTGGACTTATTTTAATAGAATTCAAACAATCATTGTGCACATTTCTCAGCATAGTAAAAGTATTAATTGCCAAGAGAATCAGCACTTTCCAGAGAGTCTGCTCATATTGTTTGAAAACCAGAGACACTCTGGATTCCAGGATATGCTCCTTTAGCCATGTCTCAGTAAAACACATTATGTTGCATTCCTGATACTCTCATTGGGTCTTTTACAGAGTTTGAAGTTTATTGAAAAGATCTCACATTCCTCAGCATTACTGATGGATGAAGGTTTAAACTTCCTGTTTCTCTCTCTTCACTTTACTCCTGTCCTGCATCCACGTCTTCTTCTTTTTAACTCATCCAGGATTTTGGGGTCTGAGTTTTTCTATTATTGGAGCCTTAGAAATGCCCATTAGCTGCTCTTTCTTGTAAACAAGTCTCTCGTTGCTATGGTTATGCATCACAACAAGTGGCAAAAAAGTGACTAACCCCTCCTTTCCACAGGACGCATCAGCAGCACGTTACTGCAGCAGCACGACATACTCAGTTGATTCATACCGCTGTAGTCAATAGAACCCTTTCCACCGCATCCGTTAGCAGCACGAGTCGAACGCGTCTCAGGAGCGACATCTCGCGTCTCAGGAGCGACATCTCGCGTCTCAGGAGCGACATCTCGCGTCTCAGGAGCGACATCTCGCGGCACATACGCGCCGGTTCTATTTTTTACATGCTACGCTTCTGAAACGAGTCACAAGTTCGACATTTTGGAAAGAGGAAGACGTCTACCTTGAAGATCGAGGTTGAAAAACAGTTGAAAACCGTTGAAAAACAGTTTCTCACCTTGTTTGATTGAGGTGTGGTGAAGCAGAGACAATTGCTGAACAATGGCACTCCACTACTGGGTTTTGTAGACCCCCGCTGTAAACTTTTCCAAAACCAAAATACACTCCGAGGGAGCACCCCTTTGGATCTTTAAATGTCCTTCATATTTACATAAAACGAACAGAACATTTTCTGCTTGTTGTTATGTATACTGACAAAGTCACGTGTGATTTTGCTAATCTCGCGTGACTTCATGCTCTTTCTGTGACGGTTTCTTCCCTGCTGCTACGTGTCTGATATGCACCCGGTGGAAAGGGGTCTTGGGTCCTCTACCAGAGGCCTGGGATCTTGGGTCCTCTACCGGAAGCCTGGGATCTTGGGTCCTCTACTTGAGGCCTGGGATCCTGATGTACAGTATCTTAGCTTTTCCTAGAACTGCACTGTTTTGACAGAGGTCTCTGATGTTGTCCCAGATACAGTATCTATTGGAGCCACTCTCCCAGTCTGGATGATGCTCCTGTTCCATTTGTCACTACTAACCTCTTGTATAATTTGTGTAACCCCATGTTATCCTGTTGGTCCATCTGAATCTGGGAGCCTCTCAGCCCTGTTGTCCTCCATCGCCTCCACTCAGTGTACAGTGGTCCCTCATTAATCGAAGGAGTTATGTTCTAAAAATAACCTGCAATAAGCAAAATCAACAAAGTGATCAGCTTTATTTTTTACAATTATTATAAATGTAGCAGGCTGTAACCCCTCTACAGATTTTATACACTTTTCTCAGACAGACATTAACATTTTTGATAGGCTGCAGAACACAACGCACTCATCAGAACGCAGTGCACAATGCACTGTAAAAAAACATGCAAAATTGCACTAAAATAAATCTAGGAAACTGCGAGGCCTCAGAAGGTGAACCATGCTCGTAGTGCTGGACCAAAGGACAACCCTCTGTGCTTTATGACAAGCATTCTCCTCTTGATGTTAGTGACTTCAAACTCCTACTTTTGCCAGGCTGTTATGTTAGTGGTGTATGTGATGACTCGTGGATAATATCTGTTGATGGCTTGAACTTTGTTTTTACCATTCAGCTTGTACAAATCCCAAAGATTTTTTATATACACCTTGATGTCTTCCATGTAGAAGACGTGTTGGATGACTTCTCGACTTTGGAGCTAGCAGCTCTCTGCTCTTGCCCTTGTTGAGGACGGTCGCATTTCCCAGCTGCTCCCTTATCTTCTTCAACCCTCCCCCAGTCCTGCTTTTGTCTTCTGTTTTGTGTCTCTGTGCCTTCTGTACTGGCTGCTACGAACTGGAAATGTATAAAAATGGATCTGGTTTTGTGGTCACTCAGCACACTGGACAAAGTTTTTTCAAACTTAAGGCTGAAAATTGGGGAGCAGTCTTGCCCGGAATCGAGCCGGCTGGGTTTACCATGGATTCCTGGGGCGAGAGGAAGATGGGAAGCCTGTCTGCTCTGGAGGTCGAAGACGTAGAGGATGTTTACATATTTGGACTACAGATCGTGGGGTTCCTGCTGATCGGCACTGGTGGTTACCTGATGTATCAATAAATTCGAAAGTTATTGATTGGATGGGCTGCTACTGGCAACACTTGAACTAAAAGATTCGGAGATCTGGATCGGAGCTCTGGATCGCAAACTGGATGCGGTCTCGGAGCAGTACCGCGATCAGGTGGCTGTGATTGTCGAATGGGACAGGAAATGCAAAGTTTGAGACAGAAAGCTGGCTGACGGGGTGCTGGAGCTGAACCATAAACTGGCTGCACTGCTGGATCTAAATGGAAGGAGTGCCACCAACTTGCAGTTTCGGCTCATTGATTGATTATTGGCGGCATTACTAAGCAATTTGGCAAAAATTCATCTGTTTTGGACCTTTCCACAAAAGTGCACCATATGGACAACAGGAGCTGCTGAAATTCTTCGGCTTCGATCTAATCACTTTTATTTTTGTTTCGGCTGGCCTCAAGGCCAATGCACTAAATTCCCCTGGAGCAGTGAGTACGGAGGAGCACAGCACCCCCCCCCCCCTTCACCTGTCCACTGGACGCCAACAGACTGAGGACAGACATAACATTGGTTCTGGCCCAGAGATTGTGTCCTTGACTCTTCTCCGCATGCATACACACACTGATCGCACTTCACATCCCTATAAAAGTTCTCGACATGTCTCGTTTATTCTCTGCTGAGGCTTTTTTTTTAATCACAGATAGTGCCATCTGGTGGCGCTGTCTGAGAGGAATTTTTTTTGTCCTAATCGTCCTAATGTCGCTCTTTCTGGATCTGCATATAAGTTTATACGTGCATATTAATGTATGTGATCTGGCACCCTAGGTGGCTGCCGCGGGCGAGTGAGAGTGAAAATATGTCTCCAATCCATTTCGTTGTGCTTTTGTATAATGGCAATAAAGCTCCTTGTTCCTTGTTCCTTTAGATGATCTGGTTTAGGGAGTTCAGACCTTTACAGAATAACAGAATGGACAGAACACACTTAGGCAGTTGGCTTTAAATTGGCTTCTATTGTTGTTTTCCACATTTTCTTTGTGTTATTGATGTATGTTTTCTCTCATGATTATGTTGTATGGTTCAATGCACTTAAGGATCCATGTGTGGCATCAGGTCTTGTTGCCAATCCAGGCACTGCATAAGTTTGTGTATCAGGTCTTACAGTCTCAAACAATCATTCTGTTTACCAGTAGCTGTTATTTGGATCTTCTAGCATCAGTGCTAATGAACCCTTTTTAAACAATATCACATTTTTAAACTAGAAAACGATTGCATTCAGCAGAGAAACTTCTGGAACTCTCCAATATTTTTCAATTGAACAAAAACACGTATTTATTACTACTAATTTCCAAATCACAGTGAAAACCAAGTTTTAAATGTATATTGGCAACATGTCTAGCAGACGGTAATTGTCCGGGAACATGTAATGTCCTTAGAAATCAGGAGTTTTTCTGAGTCTCTTTGTCTGGAACTTTTTTTCTAAACGAGTGAATACATATCTCAGAGTCTAGCTGGATGGGCATTGGCCCTCTCTGACAGTCTTTCAGGATCAGGACTGTCCAGCCTTGAGTCAGCTACTCTGGTTGGGTCCCATCTGTTATTAACTGGTTCTTCATTCACTGTCTTGGTGTTCATGAAATGAGAACAGTTAGTTTCTTGTGCCAGTAGTCATCGACTATGTCTCTGGCCATAGGAAAGCTTTGGAAAGTCAAGAACTTAGTGGTGCCAGTGGTCGTTGTTCATAGTTTTTTTTTTTTTCTTAAATAGAGTTACTTTTAATGAAGCAAACTTTTTTTTAAATAAAATCTACTCTCTGAATTCAAGACAAAACATCCAATCAATGTTAAGCAGACATTTGTGTCACTATGTGATCTATAACTTATACTGCCAGTACCCTCACAGCATGAAGCATAAACAATTTCCTAACCAAACAAACCAGTGTCCCTCTCAGCCATGTTATATTTAAATTGAAATATTGTGATTATTCCCCTGGTTCAAGGGAGTCTAGCAGCAATGGCCAGACAAATGATGTGGAAAAACAATAAAAAGCTGCTCCCAGGAGACTCTTCTAGCTGGCCGAGTGACATGGGCCATGAGGGATATGAGATGCTGATGTGTCTACGGAGTGCACTCCAAGTTGTAGGAAGGCAGAGCCTCAGAGCCAGAGATCTGGACTGTTTGAAGGAGATTTGACTAAACAAATGGCACCATATGGTAGATGAGAGAAAGGAGGTGAATGGAGAAAGGAGATGTGGCATTGTTTTCAGAAATGGTGGGAGTACTTAGGTAGGGGAGGGGGTGTCCATGCATCCTTCCCCTCTTCAATCTTTCATTATGTTGTCACACTCTAGCTACGTGCTTCCAGTAACACTTTAATTAGCCTCCATGAGTTTAATTGTGCATGTATGTTTGCCAGCTTTTTTTTTTTTGCTGTGTAAATCTGTCTCGTTTTCCTCTAATCCAAAGATCAGCGCTGCTATAAAGACCTTGTACACTTAACTCAGTCTTCAGGGTTGGACTTAATATAAATATTATACATACAGTATATATATATATATATATTATATAGACTTGCAAATCTTCCAGTTTGTTGTTTTGCGAGTGTTTTACATGTTTTAACATAATGTGAATAAATGGCAATAATAACACTAATAAATAAAAAATAAACAATAATAAAAACATTTAAAAATGTACATAATAAAACTAAAATATTTAAAAACAGATAAAGTCAGTCAGTTGGTATTTCCTGTTGCATATAGGTTATGTTTCCTGAAAGCATCGCTGAGTAACATTCATACCTGCAACATTCACTCCTTTCTGAAAAGAAGTTAACCGCATCAGCACAGGAGTTATTATTAGTGTTTTAAATTTTTTGGTATCAGTAGTAGTAGTAGTACTAGTAGTTGTAGTTGTAGTATGTTTGTATTCTTTATGGCTAAACAAGGTGAAAGCTGTTAGCTAGCAGTAGGAAGTTCTGCAGCCTGCAGCTAACAGGAGCATCAAACCAGAGCTGTGTGTGTTTGGAGCTGCTGTTGTTGCTGTTGCTACTACTACCACTATACCACTTGCTTCTGTCTCCTCCCTTCTGTGGCCTAATCAACAAAACAGCCTCAGCTGCCCCTTCGGATCCCCTGCCAGGGTCCCTATCATCCTCTGATCAAATATTAATGTGTGATACTGAGCTTGCTCACTAATCCAAAGCCAATTAATATTATCTGTCAATTATTTACAGATCCTGAGGTGCGGAGGCAGATCCCCAAGGACTACATCGGCCAGGTTCAGAATACGTAATTAACTTCCTCTTTGCCCCCCCAAACTCATCTAAAGCCCCTCTTCATTCTTTCCTTCTCTCCCCTCTTATGTCTTCCTTCACTTTTTTCCTCTCTTTTCATCTCCTCCTTCCCTTTTTGTTTATGTGTGTCTTTTAAAGACTAAATGGTTGTCTTTTCAGTGCTTCAGGATGCAGCTTCAGCATTAGCATTGCTGATATATCTGACATTATGGGATGGGGGGCGGTGGGGGAGCTGTGCTCTGCCAGGGCTTTGTGTCTGATTCTCACTCATACAGCGCAGTCAGGGAATACTGTTATTAGTTTTTATCACTGATGCGCAACAACATGACATATGTTTCAAATCCCAGCACCTAGTGATCTGGGTTGTTAGCTCCAATCACTTCCATTGTTATTCTGATGCTGCACACGGTATTTGCTTTTTGTAATGTATCTTCCTTCTTGGAGGTAGACAAGCTGCAGTGTGAGCACATCCTCTTCAGTCATTCATTGCTGTTTGGTCTTTATTTTCTGATCTTATTGTCGATGGCTGATTCAAGCTGTACAACATCACTAACACAGAAATATGTTTTCCATCAGAAAAGAGCTTCTCAGGAAGGCTCAGGACAAAACCTGGGGGTACAGTAGTGGTATTTAGGTTGCAGGCTCAAGGGGTTGAGGGGAGTCTAGTGTCAGAGAGGAAATATGTGGCCTGGATTCCTTGAGTCATACATGGAACTATTCTTCATATACAGAGAAGGAGAAAAAAGATGCAGAAGAAAAGGAAGGATGAAGGATGTGAGTGTCACTTCTAACAGTGTATTTGTGCTGTTTCTGAACTTCAGCCACCTCCTATAACACACTTTGACCCAACAGAGCCTGTAATTGGTTGGCACAGTCAGGGGTTGCAGAACGGTGAGGTTTCAGTCCATTTCTCTGTCTTCTGGTTTTCTAAAACTTCATGATGATTTACAATGTTTGTTAGCTGCTTTTTCTGTGTTTTTATTTCTAACTAGCTGTGCAACTCAGAACTTTACCATAATCAGGTCTTTGTACACCGCTATCTCTAATAAACCTAGATGAGCAGCAAGATGGCTTCTTCTCGTTAGTTGTGCCTTTATAACTCAGATCTCACCATTTGCAGGAGAAGTTTAATCTGTTATGTAAATACAGTGTTTGATCCGAAGCGTTACACTAACGAGCAAAACCCTCTGTTTTTCTCCGCCTTTCCTGTGCTGGTAATCAAAATAAAGCCTGTTTGGGCTTTTGTCTTCCATCTTCTGTCTTTCCTGTCTGCCTCTTCCTCATCTTTCTGCCTTCTTCTCTTCTGCTCTCCTTCTCTTGTTTCCTCCTCTACATCTCCTCTTTGACATAAGCGAAGTGCAGTCTTGATTTTACTCACGTTTCATCCTTTATGTTAGGCAGCTGCTGCGTATTTTGTCAGAGCTGTTGCTGTGAAGCCCGTTTGTCATACTGGAAATGCGATGTTTGAAGCTGGGCTCTTTTGAAGTGGCTGATGCGTGGCTGTTTTAACTGGAAGGCAAAGGGATGGCGGTCGCCTGTAATGGGGGAGTATTCAAATGACTGACCTCTAGATGACAGACCCAACCAACTGCGATATGAATAAACAGCAGCATGATGTGACGCTTTACACTGTGCTTTGTTCAGGTGTTGATATCATGTTCCTATCACACTGCCTGTTAAATGACTGAAGGTCACTGGTGTCTGAGGGATGATGCTGAGATCCATTTAGCTAAGAGCTGAGAGAATACCAGTGAGTGCACAAAGCCAGTCATCCTGTGTGTGTGTGTGTGTGTGTGTGTGTGTGTGTGTGTGTGTGTGTGTGTGTGTGTGTGTGTGTGTGTGTGTGTGTGTGTGGGTTTGTATTTCTGACCTCCTGGGGACCCGTTTCCTGACTTTTACTATCTTTCTGGGGTCCGAGGGTTCTTGTGGGGACCGAAGCCTGGTCCCCATGAGGGGGACTCCCCTTTTTAGGGTTAGGGGTTAGGTTTATAGGTATGGTGTGAATAGAGTTTTAGTTAGTCTTAGGGTTAGTTATAGATCAGTAATGGTTAAGGTTAGTAAAAGGGTTTGGGTTAGGTATAAATCTAGTTACTAAAATCAATGGAAGTCAATGGACGGTCCCCATAAGGATACCAAAACACACTTGTGTGTGTGTGTGTGTGTGTGTGTGTGTGTGTGTGTGTGTGTGTGTGTGTGTGTGTGTGGTGTGTGTGTGTGTGTGTGTGTGTGTGTGTGTGTGTGTGTGTGTGTGTGTGTGTGTGTGTGTGTGGGTTTGTATTTCTGACCTCCTGGGGACCCGTTTCCTGACTTTTACTATCTTTCTGGGGTCCGAGGGTTCTTGTGGGGACCGAAGCCTGGTCCCCATGAGGGGGACTCCCCTTTTTAGGGTTAGGGGTTAGGTTTATAGGTATGGTGTGAATAGAGTTTTAGTTAGTCTTAGGGTTAGTTATAGATCAGTAATGGTTAAGGTTAGTAAAAGGGTTTGGGTTAGGTATAAATCTAGTTACTAAAATCAATGGAAGTCAATGGACGGTCCCCATAAGGATACCAAAACACACTTGTGTGTGTGTGTGTGTGTGTGTGTGTGTGTGTGTGTGTGTGTGTGTGTGTGTGTGTGTGGCGATGAAAAGATTGTCAGTAAGACCTCAAATCTATATGAAGATGTATTTGTCTTGTGAAATAAAAACAAGGTGATTTGCTGACTTGAGTCCTTGAAGACAAACAGGACATTTAAGTGTGTGAAGAGTCTCAGGAGGACTGGGGCAGAAGGAGGACTCCTTATTAAAAGAAAAAAAATCACTTATCATAGAAAGCTTTGTTACACTGATGTTTGACCGTTCACATTTTCTTTAGATTTTCTCTCTGATAATCAGAATGAGTGTCGTTTGCCTGACTGAGTGCTGAGATGTTTTTCAGTAAAACAAAGAAAGTATTGCTGTTCTGAGCAATTTATATTATAATTAGATTACATTAACTTATCCTCTATTTAAAACTGGATATATTTTAAACCACACTACTCAAATTAAACTTTATAAATCTTTTTAGTTAAATGGTTACATAATATATGTGATTATAGTCTAATATAAACTTACTGGTTTATTTACCTGGTGAGATGTGTTAGCACATGGTCTCAGACAGCAAACATCAGCAGAACCTTTTGGTTATTTGGGGTGGGTGGGGGTGGGGGGGTGGGGGCGGGGGGGTGGTTGGGTGTCTAGCAGACGAACTCTACAGTCCGACTTTTCTTAGTTCTTGCCTTTTTCACCGTCTCTGTTAGAGGAAAAAATGGATTCTGATTCTAGGAACACAAATGTTTGTTACTGGTCAAGTGCTGATTGAGTGATCTCCAGCAAAATAGCCAACATACAATCCAAAAAAAAAAAATACAAATAGAAAACATTAGACAAAGAGTCTGATTTTCATTCTGATTCTGGTTTGCAGCATCCTGATCTGAGTCCCAGCTGTCACCTCTTTGGTGCTTGAACAAACTTTAAATCTCTAAATTACATGAAAGTGACTGGAGCAGTGAATCCCAGAGTCAGTCAGACCAGACCAGTTCCCCATATGAGTTTTACTCTGCTAATTACAAACACTCAGTACCAACACTGGTCACAGGTAAAACCAAATATCAGCACCTGGAAGAGACTGAATGGCAAACTGCAAAATAAAGTATAAGGCTGAAACCACCATATACTACATGTGCATGTCTTTAGTTTAAGTTTCTGATAACCAGACACACACTGTGCAGATTATTGATCCTTCACTTCTTGTACTTGGAGACAGATGTTGGACAACCTTTTTTAAACTGCATCTTCTATTTTGTCTATTTTTGTTAGAACAGATATAATAAGAATAAACTATTTGATCATATAAAACATTGCATGTTTAAATAACTTATTGATAATACCATGTTGTTGCTCTTGTCCTTTAGCTAAAAAAATCTGGTGATATTTTCAGGGTCAGAAACCTGCTGCCAGGAGTTTTGGGGGATAGAGAAAAGGGGGATTTTTCACAAGAAATCAATAATGAAAAAAGGTGCATGAGCCAAAAAATCTGTCTTATTGCTTTGATATGCCACACCTTCAACTTCTGGGCCTGGCGCAGTTGAGTTGATACTCTCCTAATTAATTTGTCTGCAGTTGGGTTACCTTGATGAAGGATTGCGTTAGGAGGGAGAAAACACCTGGTAACATATGCTGCAGGGACTGATAGCACGGCAACAGAGTGCCAGCTGCAGATAACAGACAGCACTATTCAGCAGATTGGGTACATGTTTGTGACCTGGGACACACACACAGACACACAAGCACACACACAAATACCTATTCCTACAGATCCCCCCCCCCACACACACACACACTCTGACATATTAACACACAGTAAATGTACCAGTAACTGGTTTTACAATACTGAACTACCTTTATCTAGATTGGGTTTTACACATTTAATAATAGCAGCCACTTTGAATTATTTCCCTACAAACATTTAAAAATTAGAGTTTTTTCAAACCTCTTGCACAAAAAAGATTCAGTTAACATCATCCAGAAAAGGAGAGTCAACAAAAGGTTGGAACTAATATTTAAATCTGTCTGTTTGCATGTTCTGATCAGGTCCCACTGCAAACTCGCCTTTACTGGCATCTTCATTCCAAAAATATCAACAACGCTGTCGGCCTGAAGTGACCCCTCAGTGGCTGCACCACACTACTCAACATTCAGAATCAGGTTTCTGTCAAAGCACCGTGGAGCAAAGAGACGGAGCTCGGCTGTGGTTTAGGTCCGCCGCCAACGAACACCTCTGTTTTGGGTCCTGGGAGGAGCGCCCCGGCAGCTGCCCTTCTTCATGCCTGTTTGTCAGTTGCTGTCGATAAGTGCCACAGTCTCTCCGCTTAAAAGGGGAGGGGGAAGAAAAAGCTGAAACAAGATGCTTCCTGCCCTTTAACATGCCAAAGTCTTCGTTAAGGAAACCTGTGAAATCAGTTTAATAGGCTGACATCACCCCTGGGCCTCCGTGACCCGGCCCATAAGAGACGCCCCACTTCTTTTTTTTCTCACTCTGTTTCTTCTTTTACAAGTCTTCAAGCTGTCTCCGCTTTACTCTCCTTGTCCTATTGTCTTATGTTTGGTTTTCCATTTTCAGAATAATTTTCTTTTTTCCCTTCTCCCTCTCCAGTTTGCTCCTATTTGACCCCCCCATCATAATCCCTTTTTTCTGTTTAATGCATTTGCATCTAATCTTTTGTCTTCCTCCATGGTTGTCCACTCTGTTCCATTCTGTGTCTTGTCCTGAGCCTTGTCTCTGTGTGTTTTGTACTCAATCTAACGGGGATGGTTCTATTGTCTATCCAGCTGACCTTGATGAAAACAGAGGAGCAGACTGGTCTAAGGACAGCCCTTCATCTGCCTGAACCCACCTGACATTAGTGAATAAAATATAGCGTTGGCTTCCTGTTGGGGCCGGTTGCTGAAAGGGAGATCACCCCACCTTCTCTTATTTATTCTCTTTTCCTCCTTCTTCAGACGTTAACGCCGGGAATGTGACGTTAATGTGCATACCGGCTGTTTGAACCGCTGACCACAGGTCAGCCACTTTAATAGAGAGGTCTAACCCTCTCTCAAAGGAATAGCAGCCTGACGCCTCCATTAATGTAGAGCAGGAATGTAGCCATAAAAAAGCACTTCCTCCTGTAAGTAGTATTTAGGTTTTTCCTGGGAAGTGATGGAACCCTGGTTGCCTATTTTTTATCTTCAAAGACCACATCAAACAACAACAAGAAATATTTGATCATTTATTCAAATAAAAAACTAAATGGTTTGATTTCTGTAGTTCTTATTTTAAAACTTTTCTTTCAGACTTGGAACACAGAACTCATGCCATAAGTTGCCTCGCAGGAGGGTTCCTATAGTTGAAAGTTGCATCTTTCTATTTATTTTGAAGGACTATTTATGTATTGTGAATATTTTGTCTTCTGGATATGGTAGGAAGAGTGCTTGTGTGTTCATGAGTTTTTCTCTGTGCTGCATGTGTATGGGTCCTGACACTGAGTGGATGGTTATGGCTGCCCATGGCTGTAGGCAGGCCTTGGGGGGAGCAGGCCCTCTCCTGGTGGGGATAAAAGCAGGAGGCATCTGGCTCCAGCGGAGCTCCAAAAACTCAAAGTAGCCTAAGATCCCCTTCTCTTACTTTAGCCAAACAAGCTGGACTAATCCCAACTATCAGGGGATGCTCTGTCAAAACAAGCAGCAGGGCCCTAAGGCAAGCCGATCCACTGAGCGGTGAAGGGCTG
The DNA here is from genome assembly GCA_006937955.1 of Pachypanchax playfairii. Classification (NCBI taxonomy): domain Eukaryota; kingdom Metazoa; phylum Chordata; class Actinopteri; order Cyprinodontiformes; family Aplocheilidae; genus Pachypanchax; species Pachypanchax playfairii. The sequence continues at coordinate 2,940,040 of SSNP01000059.1, read as the reverse complement.
TGGAGAAAGGGAGCGAGGGAAGGAGGCACTCCCATTAGCATAATGCCTCTCGGTAGCGAGCTGGTGTGCTGGCCTGACAGCCTGAGCATGGGGGCACAGTGTCTCACGGGGAGTTTGGGCTCAGATACAGGGCAGAAGGGGCAGCGGGAGCAGCAGTGAAGAAGTGGGATCTCTCAGTCTTAAATCAGCGAGGGGCAAAACCCAGCCCAGCCTGCTGATGGCAGTTCCTCTTCTCTGTGTCTTCCTTTCTCTCTTTCAGTCTGATTTCTTCTCCTCTGGCTTATTTTTAGCAGCCTTCATCCTCCAAAAGCAGGTTGAGTCCTTTTCTCACTGAATATGTAGGCCTATGCCCTGGGCTTGCTGTCGTTCACCCAGTTCAGCGGCTACAATGCTACCTCACAGAGCTATTCTGGTGCTGCTGTGTTGTGACTATCTGCTAGAGAGAAGCTAAAATTTGAAGTTAGAAAAAAAAATTGCTAACACAAAATCCCAACCATAAATCACAGAAATATTTTTGAGAATCGGACAAATCTTTTATCTCTGAACATCCTTTGAAAATTTGTCAGAATGTAAAAACAGTTAAAAAGTGAAAGCACCAAGTCTCCCTTTGTCCCATTTGTGTCTTTTAATTCTGGATATGTTGAATGGTTAAATGAAACAAATGAGTGAGTGGAATGTGTTATTAGGCCTAATGGGAACATAATGGGGTTAGCTTAGGCTACGTAATAATGAGTATCAATATCAGCAGGCTGGCCTTTTATTAAAGCCTTACATCATCTCTCAGACATTTAATTTAAGAGGGCACTGACAGTCCTGTTGGGTGGGGTATGTGGGGGATTTTGTTGTGTTTGGTAGTTTTAGCAATTCTGCCTTAATAATAACCCCAATGGCTTGTTTCTCAGATTAATTTTCATTTTTATTATTTAAGTTCATCTTTTACAGAAAGGTTAATTGGATTGTTGTGATCTTATTTTTTATTTTTTTTGCCCATGCAGTCATGTGATGTGAAATCAGAAGCTCTGGAATCACCATCCATGCAGTATTTATGATTTCTGAATGTCTGTCTGAAGCTACAGACTGACTAAAAGATTCTTTTTAAAAGAGGAAACCCTGCTGTCTGCCTCTAGTCCAGCCGGCCCTGTTGGGATTGTACTTGGACAGGATCCAGTTGATTATCATTTCAGCCCACTGTCACTCATAAAGAGGCAGGTTCCCGAGCCCAATTATCTTTGAAAACCCAAGCATGCAGGCTGGATGTGATCAATGAGGCCGATGCCAGCGTCGATATGCTCCGAGTCAAGCCTATTGATCAGCAGATGCATATAGACAGACGTTGTGAGCTGTATAATGTCAAGAGGGTTGGTGGGTGTGAGGCAGGCGGAGGAGAGGGAGGGTGGAGGACGGTGAGATTTGGGGGTGTGGCTGGGAGCATTTCATTGGGAGCCTCAGGTGTGCTGCGTCAGGAGGAAGAGGTGACAGTTTGGTGGGCTCTGGGGTCCCTGGGGAGAAGATCAGGACCTGCCCTGATTCCCAGCTTCCCAGCCCACAGCAGCAGGGTGATGAGATGCCCCAGCAGCCCCTCCCACAGCCGCTACTGCAATTAAAAGTCTGGCTCAGTTGCAGGCTTGAGCACAATAAAACAAAGAGCACAACAACCCTCTCACCTTACATTCACAGACTGGGACACACACACAAGCTCAGGTCCATCACAAAATAACATGTTCATATAATTATTATTATTATACAAGTCTGCTATAAGATTTATTTACCATCCTGTTGTGTATTCCTGTTTGGGGTGTGATTGTAGCCACTCTAACAGAAATACCCACGCTAACTAGGTAATCATCCTAAAAGGTTGTGCACTGGAAATAAATTATAATTCTGTAAAAAGTAAGGAACAATAACTGAAGGTGATGAAACATATCAGCTTCAGATCAGGCCTTTGCTGTTTAGTTTGTCCCTTTGGGCCCATGTTTAACATGTCTGAGCAGCATGGTGCAGGAACAGGTTCAGGAACGAGACGAGTGATGCAAAATATGTTGCTCAGGTCATGAAGGGACATCTACACCAACACTAACATCATTCAGATCATTTATTTTACATTCTATTATCACACTGACACTGGAACTTTACTCATACTGGTTCGCTTACAATCTCTAATGAAGATGAATATCTGACAGCAGCCAAGATTTTAGTTTAAAAGCAATACAATTCTAAAAGGATACAGATACATTGGTCTTCATACGGCCCAGTAAACAAACTTTTATATGTCCACCTCTGTAGTCAAGAGTCACTACAGTTAGACTTGCTGTAGAACTCTGTTAACTTGCAAGATCGTATAAAGTTTTTCACTGGAAAAAAACCCCAAAAAACTATAATCGGTTCTGTTTGTACAGAGTAACATATCACTGAATACAAGGAATACAAACTCATGCAAAGTGAGAGTAAAATAATGTTTTTGTAGTAAATGGCATAAAACTAAGATTAAATATGAATGAATTGTTTGCAGCAGTTTGGTAGGAGGTTGCAGTCTAAACCAGATTATCAATGAAGGTTCAAAAATAGCTTAAGTCTTAAGGCGTTAGACACTTCTTCTGTGAATCACCTTTTTCACTTTTACAATGAACCCTCAAATATTTGTAAATCTATTATTTAGATTGAGATGTCTCAGATATAATCTCAGTCTGCTGGGGGACTTCCCATGATGCACTGTGGATTTCTCTGGCAGCCCAAACCTTCATCCTCCACACATTTGTACCACTGTTGCATGTTTTTTGTGTGTTATCTCTTAAAAGCTTTGTGCTTTCACCCTTCGGTTACTCGACATTTTTCCACGGGTACATCACCAGCTCCGACTCTTAATCATGCAGGCCCAACCATCGTGCTCAGTGTTCATCACCTAGCTTGATGTTTGTATGTGGCTACACTCACTATAATACAATGGGCATTACTTTGATTTGTTAGCTTTGAAGTACATCTTGCAAGTTAAACACTTCTTTGGATTTATCTATAGATAAAAACTTACAAAAACAACTTAATTTAAAAGGAGATAATTTTTCATTTTAAGCATGTTTTTGCTACTTTATGCAAGTAGAATCACACCTGCAAATAAACAGGTCTGACTGTAAAGTACCTGAAATGACGTAGAAGTGAGGAAACACATTCACCCCAGCCAGTAGAAATGTGGTATGAAATCAACTTTGATTCCAGCTCAGACAGTCCAGAACGTGACAGTTTAGAACCTGCTTCCAGAGAGTTTAGAGCTTATAACCAGACAGTTTAGAACCTACAGCTAGACCATTTAGAACCTACAGCTAGACAGTTTAGAGCCTACAACCAGACAGTTTAGAGCCTACAGCCAGACAGTTTAGAACCTACAGCTAGACAGTTTAGAGCCTACAACCAGACAGTTTAGAGCCTACAACCAGACAGTTTAGAACCTACAGCCAGACAGTTTAGAGCCTACAACCAGACAGTTTAGAGCCTACAACCAGACAGTTTAGAGCCTACAACCAGACAGTTTAGAGCCTACAGCCAGACAGTTTAGAGCCTACAACCAGACAGTTTAGAGCCTACAACCAGACAGTTTAGAACCTACGGCCAGACAGTTTAGAGCAGGGGTGTCAAACTCCAGGCCTCGAGGGCCACTATCCTGCATGTTTTAGATGTTTCCCTGTTTCAACACACCTGATTCAAATGAACAAGTCGTTAACAGGCTTCTGAAGGACTTGTTGAAATACAGAGGATTTGAATCAGGTGTGTTGAAACAGGGAAACATCTAAAACATGCAGGATAGTGGCCCTCGAGGCCTGGAGTTTGACACCCCTGGTTTAGAGCCTACAACCAGACAGTTTAGAGCCTACAACCAGACAGTTTAGAGCCTACAACCAGACAGTTTAGAGCCTACAGCCAGACAGTTTAGAGCCTACAACCAGACAGTTTAGAACCTACAGCCAGACAGTTTAGAACCAACGGCCAGACAGTTTAGAGCCTACAGCCAGACAGTTTAGAACCAACGGCCAGACAGTTTAGAGCCTACAGCCAGACAGTTTAGAGCCTACAACCAGACAGTTTAGAACCAACGGCCAGACAGTTTAGAGCCTACAGCCAGACAGTTTAGAGCCTACAACCAGACAGTTTAGAGCCTACAACCAGACAGTTTAGAGCCTACAGCCAGACAGTTTAGAGCCTACAACCAGACAGTTTAGAACCTACAGCCAGACAGTTTAGAACCTACAACCAGACAGTTTAGAGCCTACAACCAGACAGTTTAGAGCCTACAGCCAGACAGTTTAGAGCCTACAACCAGACAGTTTAGAACCTACAGCCAGACAGTTTAGAGCCTACAACCAGACAGTTTAGAGCCTACAGCCAGACAGTTTAGAGCCTACAGCCAGACAGTTTAGAGCCTACAACCAGACAGTTTAGAACCTACAACCAGACAGTTTAGAGCCTACAACCAGACAGTTTAGAGCCTACAACCAGACAGTTTAGAGCCTACAGCCAGACAGTTTAGAGCCTACAGCCAGACAGTTTAGAGCCTACAGCCAGACAGTTTAGAGCCTACAGCCAGACAGTTTAGAGCCTACAACCAGACAGTTTAGAACCTACAACCAGACAGTTTAGAGCCTACAACCAGACAGTTTAGAACCTACAACCAGACAGTTTAGAGCCTACAGCCAGACAGTTTAGAGCCTACAACCAGACAGTTTAGAACCTACAGCCAGACAGTTTAGAACCTACAACCAGACAGTTTAGAACCTGCTTCCAGAGAGTTTAGAGCTTAAATCAGACAGTTTAGAACCTACAAACATACAGTTTAGAACCTACAACTAGACACTTTAGAACATATGACCAGACACTTTAGAACCCCCAAATTGACAGAACACTCCTTGCTTTCAAAAATATGTTTTTTCTCTCTGAGCTTCCCTCTCTGGTGTTCAGAAGAGCAACGTGAATGAAGAAAGTTCTTAAAGGAGGAAGTTTGGTCAGTCAGAAAGGAAATTGGGAACCCTAGATAAAAAATCAGTTTACATGACAAATTAATCTTGTGCTTTGGAAGCCATGAGTGGAAAGTAAATGTCAAGTGCAAAGAGAATAAAAAACAGTGAAGCAAACATCTGTCCTATATTTGTACCCACATGCCTCATATAAAGTGTCCGTCTGTCTGTATATCATAAAGTACTTTGAGTTTAAAATCACTGACTCATAGAGAGAAGTTAGTTTTAATAGATAAAAAACATGACCATGACTGATGGGAGGAGGTTCAGCTGTAGCTTAAAGACAAGACAGAGGTGAAACTAGACTTATATCTAAATTAGATGGCTTACTGTGGCTTTGGAGTGTCTGTTGGTGTTTATCTGCAGTCAGTATACTAAGGCTTTACTAACAAAGTACAAAATGTCCACGTCTTTGAGACTATGGCAGTCCAAAACGAAGAACCCAACAGATGTTGCATGTAAGATGTGTAACACAGTTGTCAGTGGTATGCCAATATTATATAGGTTTGAATATATCTTTAGTCTACACTGAGATAAAAAGATGGTATTTAACTGCAGCTTTTTGCTGTCTGCACTGATTAGAAGTTGTTACATTTGTGTTTTATTGAGTCTTCTTTATGCAGCAGTGTGAACATAGCCTTTAACACCTCTGCTCTGGCTTGAAGGAAATCTGTTTTCTATTCTGCCACCAAATCCCCAAAGCAGCATTGTTGTCTCAATAATGATGAATGATTATTGCCCTCAGATTGCTTTATGATATATGTACTCGTTAAAAGTAAAGGGCTGGTCGTTTGACTAAAGTAACCTTTCTGTACATCATTTTGATTGTGAAACTAATAATGGCTAGTTTCATGTGACAGACTAGGAATGGAGACATCCTCTCTGTCTATGCAGCACACAGCAACTGAATTCAATACATCATCATACGGACAGAGAAGTAGGTGTACCATGATGCAGTGAACAAGTGGTATAATGAGATCAACTGCCTCAATGAGTCAGTCTGTCTTTTAAGAAAAATAAGAATGGTGCAAGTTGTTTATCTCCATCAGAGCAGGTTTTTAAAATGAAAAGCTGCTTTGGGTCACAGACAGCTTTCTATGTCTGCTGCTTTGTTAATGCACTGTTTTTCTCTTGTATGTAATATTCAGTTTACTGTGGGATTATTAGAAGGAAAAGCATATTTGTCTCTTGTTCTCACATTATTTTACTTCTTAATTTTTACAAATATATTGGACTTAACATGAATTTTAATAAGAGTAATGTATGCATTTTTAGCTCATATTGATGTATGAGGTAATTGGAGAGGGAGAGCGCCAAAGGCTAAAGTTGAGAAAAATACAGACAAGAAGGAGGTGAATGCAAAATAAAGGTGTGTGTGTGTGTGTGTGTGTGAGTGTCTGTGTGTGTCTGTGCCTAAGAAGAGAGAGGATAGGGCAGCATACTGAAGTCCACAGCTTGAACTCTTCATGCAAATACATCCAGGAGAGAGGAAGAATAGCTTCATGAATTAATCTTTCCTCTTACACTGTTTTCATTTCCTTTTTTTTTTTTTTTGCTAAAGGCAGTCTGATTCTTCAGCTTGACTTTTGTTTCTCTTGGTATCAGGGAAATTAATTAGCTGTTTGTCATCTCAAACTGAACTGGAGGAATTAGAGGAAAGCTTGAGACTCAGTGGCAGACAGGCGCACGTTGTTAACTGAAGGCTGGCTGGTTGGTTGACTAAAAAGCTAAGAAATAACACTGCTGTTGATCCTGCCCCCTTTTGCTCTCCTTCAACCCATTATCCTCTTCCACTCCTAAGCCTGGAGGATGGTTCTCCCATCAGCCCAACCTCAATGCATGAAGCAGCAGCTCATTGTCTTTGTGAAGACTGAAGGAAAAGGCTACTTTTTGGGTTATTACAGAAGGACAGGTGGTACTCTGTTTCACTGAGCCTTAGGTAATACAGTCTAATGTTAGCCAAGACTGCTTTCATGGCCTCAGGCTACAGGAGGGATGGAGATAGCAGGCAGCAGGTATTTGCTGCCATGGGGTGGATTTAGCAACGATGTGAAGCTTCCGATCTGGCCATCTACACACACATCAGACACACACGCTGCCCCACTCTGGGTTTTTTTCGATCCAGACTGGTAACTGTCTCCAGCACGATCACAAAGTAGTTTTGTAGTAGAATAGATTAAGTTGAAAGTTTGGTTTTGAGCTTGACAGGAACTTGGCAGCTCACCAGAGCAGGTGGCTTAACAAACGTTCTTTCACAGGTTGTTCAACACTAGATGACGTTAAATAAAGTTCTAAGGCACATGTGCTGGTATTACTGTATATTCTCAACTTCCAATAGAGAATTAAATATATATTTAAGTCATAACTAAATAAACATGTTTTTTTTCACCTGTAAAATAAGATGATGTCAGAATATGAGATAAGAGGAGTGAAATCAGTATTGACATATAACTAACAACAGTTTAGAGCTCTGACAGAAATACACCAGCTGAACTTCTTACAGTAATCAGTAATGACAGTGTCCCCAGGTGAAGTGACTCCAACCTTCCCAGCATTCCAATCTCATGCTGCATGGACAACTCATTATTTAGAAAAAATCAACCTCCTCCAAAATTTTAACAAAGAGATCGTTCAGAAGAACTGTTAGTTACTCTCATCTAGAAAATATACATTTAGACTTATTTCATTTTTGCTTTTAACTACAAATTGTTATTATCAGTTAATTGTTTTAGTTAATAAAAAAGAACTTGAATTTCTCTAGAGTTATTTAAAATCTGACAGTCAGGTTCAATAAGACCAATTATAATTTCTTACTTGAATTTTTTCTTTTATTATTTGACTTTCTGAACCAAACTTATAAAAGTGGATTTATTAAATAAATCCTCACAAGGCAGTGAATGATTAAAACACACTACAGAAAAGCAAAGCTTGCTAAACATCTTGAAAACACGACCTGTTCTAAAAGAGTTAATAAGAAATGACAATATATTCATGTGTCAGCTAATACAGTCTGAAAACACATGAGGCTGAAACAGATGTAAAAACCCCGCCTCTAACACTAAACATAATGTTATTGTGTTAATACATTTTTCAAACATCATGATGCCAATAAGAAGTTGTACAGGAGGTGAAGGAAAGGTGTCAAGCATGCAGGTATTCTGTGATGTCAGCAGTGAACAGTGTGTTAAAGCAGATGAGAAGTGGAGCCTGTATGTAACAAACTGGTCTGTATTTGCATCATCAGAGTTCAATATTTCTTTTGTTTTACTGTTATTATGCATTTCTTGTAGTTTTGAATATTTCAGCTAATGATCTTTATATTTGCTTTTCTTATGTTGTATTTGATGTTCCATAAAATATTTTATTAAAAAATAGAGAAACAGATTAACTGGACCAAGTGTTGCCTGAGTGTGTGTGTAAGTGTGTGTTCTCATGACTGATTGGTTGTTTGTGTGTAGTGTGTGTTGTCTGTTGGTGGATTCAATCATTTAAACTTTAAGTGCTCTACGTTTGGCTTCGCTAATTTCCACTGACTGTTTGTTTTTATGTCAATCATAAGTAGAAGAACTCTGGAGTTTCTTCTTTATTTTGGAAATAAATCAGTTGTGTGAACTGTGTGTGTGTCTGAGTGTGTGTGTGTGTCTGAGTGTGTGCATACTGTGTGTGTGTGTGAGTACCTGTCTTTGTTGCACTATAAGTGGTTGTACTCTCTTCACTACATCCAATCTCTGTGTTTGTGTGTGTATATTTGTGTGTGTGTGTTCGTGTGTGTTCATGTGTGTGTGTGTTCGTGTGTGTGTGTGTGTGAGTTGTCCTCTATGTGTTGTCTTTGTTGTGAGCCTCTAATCCCCAGGTCCCCGGGGCTCCAGGGGAACAGCTGAAGCAGGGGCAGCGGTGGCTTGTCAGCCCGGGGCTCCCGCTGCTCCTCTCTCTTTCACTGCTCCCCATATGGTCCTGCAGCGCCGGGTCCCCGGGGGCCTGTTAGCGCTGCGCCACCCAGGCCTGTGCCCTGCCACCAGGCCCCTCTCGCCTCTTGTCTCACCTCAGCCGTCACCCTTCATCCCCTCTACGCTGAATCCTTTTGTGAAACCCCTCCTTCTGCTCCTTTTGATTGTCTGGATCATGTCTTGATGTGAACCCAGATCCTACTCATTTTGTTGTCTTCTGTTAGTCATTCTCGTCACTTTTCTCTTGTCTTCTACATTTTAATTGATGTTTCTCTTCTCCCCTGCCCTCATCTGTCTCCCATTTCTCCATGCTTTGGTCTTTTTTGCAATGTTTTAAATTTAATATGGAGATTTATGGCTCCCATTAGATACATGAATTATCTTTTTTTCTGCCAGAAACTTTTTTTAGGGAACACCACAGCATAGGCACTACATAAAGCTAACACAGCACGAGTTAGCCAGTGGCCCTGCAACATTCGTGGCCCCCCGTGACCATAGCCGAGACTCCTTGTCTCTTTAAAGAGTGATTTAGACTCTGTAGGCTCTCAGCAGACCTCGCCACTAGAAAGTACCTCGGTTTATCTTCACCAATGGAGCCCAGGGCATCTCTAAATCAGCTGCCTCTACCTCTCGGGGATTACCGGAGAATTTTATAAATGAACAGCGAGCGTCATTTCACACAAGCTATCAAACAGATCATAAAACATTATCTCTGGGATTTGACTGTTTGGTTACACATGTTGGAACTCCTCCTTATTATAATGCTGTTGATTCTCTGAATGTTTGCACTTGAGAGATGATGTGAATATGATGTTCTAATTTAAAGTACAGTTAAGCAGATTTCTCCTCACATGGATACAAAATTCTTCTCAGTCAGGGCTGATACAGTTTGAGGTAGATTGATTATATTCTGAACATTATTTCAAAGATTTGGGACATAAACAAAGATAGTTTTAAAGAGAAACAGATATAATCTGTGTTCTGAAGCTTCTTTATCCTTATGTTTTTAAATAACTGTGAATCTGCCATTCAATAAGTAATGAAACATATGGGCTATAACTGGTACAGTTTAATTTCTGTCTGTCTGTCTGTCTGTCTGTCTGTCTGTCTGTCTGTCTGTCTGTCTGTCTGTCTGTCTGTCTGTCTGTCTAACAGACTTTATATTTAATAAAACTTATCACATCTAACAACAGTTATCATAAAGAACTTCCCTTTCTGCCTCAGCTAGTTTCACCCCACATATTGAGTCCTAGCGCCCTCTGTTGACAGCATCCTGAGAGTGAGCATCACTTGGCAACATAAGAACAGTCTGCAGTTGGACTTCAGCTTCATCTGAAGGAGAATTATGTCCAAGTCTAGAAGTGTGATAATCTGAATTTGGTGTAGCTATAATGAAGAACTCGACATGAACCTGGAGTAAATATAGTAGTGATGATGAAATCATCATAGTTTTAACAGCTTAAAACTCAAAGTAAAGTTCAATCTGCAGTCACTTATAAAGAGACTGGAAACCAGCAGAATGGCGTTTTACACAAGCTTGGATTATAATTATGATGTAGTGTGAAGCACTTTGGGGGTCGTAGGACCTGAGTAAAGCGCTATACAAGTACACGCCATTTACCATAATTATTCTTCTGTCCAGAAAAAAAATAAGGATTTTTTTTTACTTTGACATGTTTTGACTGTCATCTGTATCTGGATTATAGTTTCTGTTCTACACAAATGTATAAAGATGTAATTACATTTTAGATAATGTAAAGTTTTTTACAAGATTCTTCTCAAGTAAATCACATGACAGAGTTTTCAGTGATCTTTGGCCACTATTTTTTGTAGAGATTGGACATATACTCATCAATTATGGTCTCATAAATATAACGTAAAATAAAATACTGTATTTTCAGGTTGCATTGAATTGGACCTTGCTACATGCCTGCATGGGTTTTCTCCAGGGACACAGTTTCTTTTGACAGATCAAAAACATTCAGATTAGATCAAATGGTGTGTGTGTGTGTAAATGATTGTTTGTCTCTATGCGGCCCTGGGATGGACTGTTCAGGATGTAACCCAACCTCTTGTCCAATGACCCCTGGCGATATGTACCAGCCCTGAGCAGGAACAAGCAGGTATAGAATGATTGGATTTTCTAGTTACAGCATCTCAAACATGAAAGTAATTATCTCTTTTTCTGTCATACTATTATCATCACAAATCAGATATCTGAATCTTAGATGACTGGTTGATCTCATAAGAAAAGCACAACAAATGTGTCATCAGAGGTTTTAAGGATTGTGTTGGATATAAAATGCTGTAGTATTAATAATGAAAATATTAATTAAATACAAAATTTTCAGTTTACGTTGCGATTTCCTCAAAGTTTCTCAGCGTATTAGTGTTTATTTATGTGTTCCTTTTCAATTTCCTTCTCCATAATTTCCAATCTATAAAATCCAATAGTAGAGTAAAACAGGAGAATAGGGTATAGCTGAGCTTTCACACACTGTGTTAGCCTGTGTGTACTACATTTTGTTTGATGCCCTGCTGATGGTCTGTGGATGGTGGCCGGAGCTGCGGAAGCAGAGCCCACCACTCTTTTTACTGCTTTGAAACTCAATCTCTCAGGGTGCTCATGTTGTGTCTCTGAGTGCAATTTCCTCTGCTGCACTCATGCTGTCATCAGCTGCCTCTCTTGACTTCTTTTTTCTAAGGTCCTTCTACTTCTACCCTATGCAAAACCCCTCTGGCCCCCCAAACAACTACAACAAAAAAAACACACATCCCTCCTCACTTTTGCATGGAGGACTCCAACTGAAGCTCGCAGCTGGCCAAGGCCTCCTTTCCTCTGGGCACAGGGCTCTGCAGGGGAGGTGGGGGACAGGGCTTTGGATCCAGCTTAACCCAAAGCAGGCAGACAGAGCAGAAGAAATTCTGAAAGAAAAAAATATGTACAATCCTTCAGGTTATTGGTGCCTGTCATGGCAGCAACAGGAGTACTAGTTGGTGGAAACCAGTAGCAATGGATGCTGTCATGGTAAATACAGTGACCTTTAGGGCTTGGTTTTGATAGAGGACCCCCAAAACAGCTGTTGGGTACCATATAGGTTGAAGGATTGCAGCTTCTGTGGTCAAGGAGTACTTTGGAGAGGCCATGTAGATGGACTTTTAATTGGCCTCAAAGATGCTCTGTCAAACTGTTCAACAATCCAGAAAACACAGTCCCAGCATTAAGGACCTACCTAAACTGGTCACTACATCCTCTGTCCACTGAAGAGGTAGAGCTTGAAAACTCAGGGAGAATAAAGTCTCGTACATTGTTGGAGATCGTGAGGTAGTTGAGCTGCCAGGGGTGGATGCGATTGGTCCTTAGATGCAGAAGGTTCTGAATGTTGTGGGGCTGTCATGGATGACATGCCTCTTGAATGTCACATAAAGGACAACAACTGTGGCGTACCAGACCAGGGGGGTGGTCCCAATTTTTAAAAAAGGAAATAGGAGGGTGTACTCCAGCTGTAGTGGGAACACACTTCTCAGCCTCCCAGGAAAGTGTTGGGTGTTGGTGAGATCCCGACCAATGGTTGAACCTTGGATTCAGAAGGAACAGTGTGGCTTTCATCCAGGTTGTGTAACACTGGACCAAGTTTCCACTCTTGCAGAGTTGCTGAGGTGGTGATAGCAGTTTCATTCTCCACAAGATGGCTTATGATGAAATTTAGAGCTCATTCTATGGAGGATGTTGCAGGAGTACAGCATTCCTTGGCCCCTTCTTACTTGAAATATAATTTCTAAATAAAATAGTGTATTTTACTTCTATACCTCTCTAAACACCCCGTGGAGGCATTATTTTGTTAAAAATATTGCATTTTTATGGAAATGTTACACATTGCACCTTTAAATGTTACTTACTCTTCGTTGTGTGCTACATCTTATCAGTGGCGGTTAGCATGGTTTAAGCTCTATGCATTACAGTTCCAAGTAGATGCATTTGCAATTTTCTTTACAGAAGTAGAACATTTTTGCATTAGAAAAAATAATTTGTATTTTAGTCAACAAAAATAATATATTTTAGTTGACTAAAATTAGACTAAAACTAAAACAAATCAAATGACCAAATATAGAAAAAACTAAAATTAATTTTGAAACCATCCACTAAAGCCAAAATATTGCAAGTATTCTCGCGAGACAATATTGTGTTTATAAAATAGGGTCAGAAAGGGGTCCTTTGCTATTATTTGTTCCCTCAACTTTTTTATGGCATGTAAAAGTGTTATAGAGCGTGGGTATCCACGGTAGTAACAGTTTATGACTACTTTAACTTATTCAGTGCCACTTTCAGATTTCATATCCCCCTCAGTTCCAGAGATATTTTGCATTTTTACTGATTTTTGAAGGCTCTTACAATATTTTCTCCTATGACTATGTGAAGTCCGAAACCACCATCACAAAGATTAGTCTTTCTTCTTTCAGCAGCAATAATAAAAATGTTTCTACCTCTTTCTGTTATTTAGTAATCTGCAGTACAAAAGAGGAACTTTTATGAAAATCCACACGTTTCAGGACTAAAACCTGAGATAAAGAGTGTTTCGTGTAAAGAGGTTTTTCAAGCAGATCAGTGACTTCATGTTTTATATATATTTTATGTTTCAATGACTCATGCAACATCTGGACTGTTTTACTACTATGAAAGTAAAAAATAAACAGTAAAAAAGTACTTTTGATAGTTTATTTTATGTATGAAAAGAGTCATTTATAGACAATTTCAACATTTGAATAAAATATAAGAAAAAAAAGCAGCAAATTTCTGATTCAGATACTCTGTGTGTGTGTGTGTAGGTGTGTGCACGCATGTGTACGTGTGTGCGTGACTTAGTTCGTCCGTCCCCCCAGCCATCGGTTTGTTTATGAACACTTACCGTGTGTTTTATGCAGTGAATCGTTCTTTATTTTGGTCCCTGCTGCCTTTAGAAGATCCTAACAGCAAATACTGGTCGGATAAATCCTCCTCAGCTTCACTAGAATCACCAGAAGAACCTCAACGTCAGGCTGAAGACCCAAAATGACAAGCTGGATCAAAAACCGCGCCACCTTTGACACAATACTCGTTCCTGGTAGATCCGACCGTCGCCCTGGAGGGGTTTTATTCATGCACATGCATTTATTACCGGAAGATCTTACCCAGAGAAGTGCACCACTGGCCCCCCTTGGATCATAGGACTAAGTACAGCCTGTAACAAGTAGCTGCCCCAGAATGCTTTGCGGGATTTGAGTCAATAAAGGGTGCAGAGACGTCAAGACGCCTATGTCACTGAGCTCTCAGATTCAGTTGACGTCTAGAGACATCAATGGCACTGAATGAGTGAAGAAAATTAAACATCTGCGTCTAAAGCAGGCTGGATTTGTGACGTAACAAATCCACTGGGTGGGCCACAAGCTCCTGCTCCAAGCTAGCATAAACACTGCATAAACTCTCAGCACTGGGGAGGGGTGCAGAGATCCTCTGCCCCAACGGCTCCGCCCACAGCACAGAGGCGAATTGCTAATGAGCCACTGCTGCTATGCAGAAATTATGTCTAAGAAAACAGCACAGATTGTGGGATTTTGGGAAAATGCCATAATCAAAATTTAAAGACACTGAGACGCTTTAAAATAACTTAAAAGATCTTTAAAGTTTTAAAGAACTTGCATTTTTAAAGGAGTTCTGATTGCAGCAGCAAAACAAAACAACCATTTTAGAAAGTCAAAACAAAATCAAATGCTGCTATTAACTTAAATTATAGTATGGAAGGAAATTCACCGTTCAGTTAAATGTAAGATTTTAGAGAAAGTTTATGGTGAAAAGCTAGTTTTAGCTGCTCCAGACCAAGGTTTGCAGGCTACCAGCCCCAGCAGGAGTCAAATGAGGAAGAAGTATCACTCAGCATCAGGTACTTATTTTTGACACAGAAAGGGGACAGCAAATAGAGGCTCAGATGGTCAGGTGGGGGAATGAGGTATATGGTCATGTGACATGGGTTACGCATTCACTGGCCATAGTGGTCTGTAAATGTTTATTGGTATCTGCCAAAGTGCATTTTAACCCACATTTGGTGGGTGTTAAAGGTGGTAAAGAGGAGTTTGCCCCGAATGAGAAGCTCGACAATGGCTGTTTGTTGTTTTTCAAGAAGTGCACATGCATTGTACTACTACTACAACTTTATTTCTTCGAACATGTCGGGATCATCAATGGTAAAGGGCTGTTTATTGTTACTCTTAGCAGTACAAGTGTGATTGAAAATCTAGTAGCCAATAGATAATGAAACGGGTTTGTTATCTATTGGCTACTTTATTTCAAGCCTCACCAGGTCTATAATTTATGAATATTATAACTTTTTCTGTTGGAAACCAGACGTACATGTCATGACTCTGGGGTTTTCTGGTTTTTCATTTTCCTGTTTTCATCTGTGGGTTTGTTTTGCCTCTCAGTTTTTTATTTTTTTTATTTTGTCAGCTATTATTCTGTGGTTCCTCCCTGTACTGGTGTTCTGTTGTCTTGTCACGTGTTTTGTACTTTGTTTCCGGTTTTGGTTTTATTTTGGTAACCATTGCACTTCCTGCCCCTGTCTGGATTTTGTTTCTCTGCTTCCTGTTTACTTCCGTGTCTCCTTACTTTGGTATTTTTCTGTTCAGGTTTTCTGAGTTTAGTTGATTAGTTTCTGCTTGTATTTAAGCCAGCCTTTTTGTTCAGTTCTTCGTTTGGGGATTATGTTGCTATGTCTGAGATGTTGGATACGTTATCAGTTGCTCCCTTCTGTGCTTCATCAGTTCATGTAAGTCCCGCTGCTCTGTCAGCTTTGTTGTGTATTTTCTTCCATTCTTATTGGTCACTGTTCTGTTCGCTACCCTTAGTCATCTACATTAAAAGACTTTTCCATTAAAAAACTTATATCTGAGCCTGCCGCATATTTTTCCTCTTGCATTTGGGTCCGAAACAAACCGTAACATGACAGTACAAGGCTGCTACAAGTTGATGGTTATTTTAAAATAAATTTGACATCTAAATTTGCAACTTTACAAATTTACAAAATCCTCTTTACCCCCTTTAATTTAGAGCTCTGATAATGACCACAGTTTTAAAAGTATAATTTGGTTCAAGTACAAATTGACCTGGAGCCATAGTAAATACAAGCTCTGTCTAAGCTGTTTTTCTTTTCTTTTGTTAATTTCATATGGTGCTTGCAATTTTTATCCTGTTGTTTACTTTTAGGCTCATCTGTCAATCAGATGGCCTCGGTTTTAACACTAGCATTTCTAGAGTGTACATAGGAGTTCATGGTAATATCAATGACTGCAAGGCTCCTATAGCCTCGTGTTGAGAAATGAATTCTCGTGAGATTTGGAGTTTTCCAAACCCACGAAAATCCGTCTTCTACCGCTCCATTGAAAACCGTCTATTTCGGTCCTAAAAATGTTAGAACCAATCAATGTGCTTTGGGCGGGTGTTCAGGTATGATTGGCAGCAAGTGTCCAGGCAGGTAAAGCAAAACAAACATGGCTGCGCTGGTGGATGTACACAAAAAAGCATCTATTGAATCTGTTTTAGGACTAGAGATGATTTCTTCATTGAAAAATGAACAAAGGAGTATTTCTTGATTGTAAAGATGTGTTTTGCTTTTCTTAGTGGTAACAGTGTGTGCGTTTTACTACCGAATGGATTTACAAGAGCTTGATTTACTGTAATTGACTAAAAACAAATAATCAAAGGCAATCACTTGCTGGCTCGTCCTCCAATCAGATTAAAATATTATATCAGATGTCCCTCCCTTTTATAGACGGTTTCAAATGGAGCGGTTCCAGATCTATGTGTGTCCCCAAATCGACGAGAGGTGGGGACATACATAGATCTGGCAGAGCCAGGTTAAGGGTGCATTCACACCAGCCCTGAATTGAACTCTAGTTCGTTTGCACAGAAAGTCAGGTTCATTTGGGGAGGGGTGAACGGGCACCCGAACTCTGATTCGGACCAAACAATCGAATTTGAGTCCGCCTAAAAACGTAGGTCTAGGTTCGATTGAAACAAACTCTGGTGCTGTTCGATTGCATGTGTAAATGCAACCGAACCAATACCGCACCAAAAGCAGGAAGTGGACTATATTGTGCAACCATGTCAGCTGCCTCGTGTAGTTCTCTACTTCATTATCTGCTCATCCTGAGCCCATTGCAGCAGAATAGTGATCGGCTACATTCACCAAACAAAAATCTCAAAACCACCAGAATCTGCTGCTACTCCAAGTTTTCTAAGTTTGTTTATGTTTATGTTGCAGCACGCATCAAATACAAAGCTCTGCTTCTGGCTTACCAGACTCTAACACACACAGCTCCTACTTACCTTCACTCCTTCATCCAAACCTACATTCCCACGCGTCAGCTACGCTCAGCCGCTGAAAGATGCCTAGCGCTTCCACCACAACGTGGCATGAGATCATGTTCCAAACTCTTCTCCTCTGTTGTCCCCCGATGGTGGAATGACCTACCAAACTCGGTCCGATCCTCAGAGTCGGCACCTACTTTTAAGAGCAGACTTAAGACTCACCTCTTTAAAGAACACCTTCAGTCTTAATGTAGGATTAATTTATGATTTATGATAGCGATTTGAGAGTTTATCTCTACAAAAAAAAAAAAAAAAATTGATACACTTGATGTATCAGCGTCGGAATTAAACTGGACTCCAAACAGTCCGCCTCCTTATATTGTTTCCTTCTCTTTGATTTCTTGCTTGTATGTTCTCTCAATGTAAGTCGCTTTGGATAAAAGCGTCTGCTAAATGACAGTAGTAGTAGTAGTAGTAGTAGTAGTTTAACTCTCCCACAGCAGCACCAGGAAGGGCAGTAACAAGTAGTGCAGAAACTCTACAGCGCCACCACAGGCGGGGGTGTAACATGCCCCAAAGGTTATTTGGTTGGGTTCATTGAGTGCAGCGTGAATCCAAACCACACCAACTAAAAACAGCAACAATGTTGCAACTTTGGTCCCTAATCGAACCGAGTCTACCGGACTATCAGGTGTGAATACAGCTTGCCTTAATGACAGTTGGTAGATGTTTGTGGTAAGGTATAGGCCTTCGCACCAAAGGAGGTGCAGAGGCCTATTAGGCCTATTGTAGGGCTGGGCGATATATTGAACTTTTAAAAAATATAGAGAATTTTTCATAAACGATATAAAAAAATAAAATATTGTTTATATCAAGATGGCATGTTTGTTCTGAGTTGAAATTACAGCTGCAGAGCCGCTGTTTTCCTTGTTTCTTCCTTCCCTGTCTGTCTCGCACACAACTCTTCAGCTCCGCGTCCGCGGTGCAGCTACAGCAAACTGCCTGCTGAACAGCTGAGACTTCCTCAAGTACACACTCGTGTGTCCTGTCCTCACATCATGGTCACAGACAAATTGTGGAATATTCAACTGCGAGGGAAAATGAAAATAATGGCTCGCTGATTTGGAGGTGGTTTGGATTGAAGAGCAAACGACCAAATTTCCCCTCGTGGGACAAAAAAGGATTGTTCTGTTCAATTCTATTCTGCGCCGAAAACATGTTCTGATCAAAAGTTTGAGTACATGTACATGTAACGTCTTTCAGCACTTACAACAGTGTCATAAAGCTGCAGTGTGTTAAACTGTGGGTCATAACTCAGACAGTAAAATCTCCTCAGCCTTCCATCCTGAAACAGGCAGAACTTTCTGACCCATTCGGTCCCATATGCACAGAAACGCATGAAAGCCAGCACGCACCAAAGACACGGTTTCCATGACGACGCCCAGCTTCAAACAGCTAGTTAAATATATGCGCTACCAATCCGAAATTATTTCGCAAGAAAAGTTTGACAAAAAATGTGTGCAGATGTGAGAGAAAGTCTCTCTGCTCATTTGCCCACCGACATGTAGATCAACAGGACAGAGTTTTCATGAGCTCATTCTTCATGTTTGCACAAAAACATTTGAACAGAGTTACAGTACAAACAGGAGTGCAATTCTTTAGTAGAGACAAAACTTAAAATGGCCTGAATATCGTACTGACCTGTTTTTATCCTGTCATTTACTTTAAATAACATAACAAGCTCACCAAGGTCTATGCAGACTAAATTCTTGAGGTTTTTGGATTTTCTCCTTCTTTATAGTGTTACTGAACACAGCATGGTTGGTGGGTCATCCGACGCGGCCGTCGGAAAGTTAGAAAACAGAGCGTGACTCCAACCGACCATCGGAGGCTGTTGGAGAGCCCATACAACTTCGTATCATGGCGGTGCGTGTCTCAGACACTTCGGAGCTGCGTTAGTCTGAATCCAGCTTTACTGCCTGTGTGTCCAACAGATGATGCCAAATTTAAATTCAAAGAAACTAAGTCCATAGATAGTTTCCTAAGTCATTTTTACTCTAAGAAATATTAGCCACCTTTTCTGTAACAAGTAAGCAAGACAGAAAGACAGGCAAAAAGCTATTAAATTCAACGCAACATTGCTATTGATCGTAAATTTGAATTTGGCATTTGAAGGACAGAGATCTAACGTTTGTGAACTCTGATCACTGCTGGTTGGGACATTGCTCCAGTCTCATCTCTCCTGTACTGATGGAGCCCAATAAGCTGCAGGCTGCTTTCACAGCAACACCCCTTCACAGACATAATCTGGTGTGTTTCCAGCCCACAGCCTCTCTGGAGGTTATGGGTCATGTGATTTGTGTGGTTCATGTGGTTTGTGTGGTTCATGCAGTTTGTGTGGTTCATGTGGTTTGTGTTGTTCATGCGGTTCGTGTTGTTCATGCAGTTTGTGTTGTTCATGTGGTTCGTATTGTTCATGCAGTTTGTGTGGTTCATGTGGTTTGTGTGGTTCATGTGGTTTGTGTGGTTCGTGTTGTTCATGCGGTTTGTGTTGTTCATGCGGTTTGTGTGGTTCATGTGGTTCGTGTTGTTCATGCAGTTTGTGTGGTTCATGTGGTTCGTGTGGTTCATGCAGTTTGTGTGGTTCATGTGGTTTGTGTTGTTCATGTGGTTTGTGTGGTTCATGCAGTTTGTGTGGTTCATATGGTTTGTGTTGTTCATGCAGTTTGTGTGGTTAATGCGGTTTTTGTGGTTAATGCGGTTTTTGTGGTTCATGCGGTTTATTGTGGTTCATGCGGTTTGTGTGGTTCATGTGGTTTGTGTTGTTCATGTGGTTTGTGTTGTTCATGCGGTTTGTATTGTTCATGTGGTTTGTGTTGTTCATGTGGTTCGTATTGTTCATGCAGTTTGTGTGGTTCATGTGGTTCGTGTGGTTCATGTGCTTCGTGTTGTTCATGTGGTTCATGTTGTACATGTGGTTTGTGTTGTTCATGCAGTTTGTGTGGTTCATGCGGTTTTTGTGGTTCATGCGGTTTGTGTGGTTCGTGTTATTCATGCAGTTTGTGTGGTTCATGTGGTTCGTATTGTTCATGCAGTTTGTGTGGTTCATGTGGTTCGTGTTTTTCATGCAGTTTGTGTGGTTCATGTGGTTCGTATTGTTCATGCAGTTTGTGTGGTTCATGTGGTTTGTGTGGTTCATGCAGTTTGTGTGGTTCATGCAGTTTGTGTGGTTCATATGGTTTGTGTGGTTCATGTGGTTTGTGTGGTTCATGCAGTTTGTGTGGTTCATGTGGTTCGTATTGTTCATGCAGTTTGTGTGGTTCATGTGGTTCGTGTGGTTCATGTGGTTCGTGTTGTTCATGCAGTTTGTGTGGTTCATGTGGTTCGTGTGGCTTTTGTTGCCATGATGAACAACTAGTGTTTTAGCCAGCATAATAATTTAGAACAATCAGGATATCTGACCAGAACTTTTTATAGGTGTCCTATAACACTTTTTAATGGACACCCTGCAGCCAATCAGAATCAAGTATTCACCAAGACCATGGTATACATTGAGTTTTGGAATCATTGTGTGTATTTAATAGTTGACATGTTTCAGCATACTGGGTGAGTCCAGTATGTACAGCTTATATAGGATCCAGCAACTAAGAAAGGACAAATGAAGAAATACATCACAGACATTTATGTTAAAAATATCAGGTCTGAGATTTTGTAATCTGTTTGGTTAAAGTCTTTTTTATATAAAAAACACTTGTGTGTGTTTGTGTGATAACTGTCCTTCATACGTGTGGATTATCTTCACCGTCAGACCGGTCATATGTGCTTCAACAGCTATTGAGCTTGTGCCTGCAGTGTGTTAGTGGGTGGATCCATGTGACGATGCCTTGCACAATCAAATTAATACATTCAATATTCTTCATGTCTTTTACTTTCTGTGTGCCGTCCATTTGCTTTTCTCACTTTCTCTCCTCAGTTCATCCTAATGTCTGCTCCCTTTCCTGCTTCTTCCTCTTTCACTGTGTTCCATTTGCAAGGTGTGATATTGCTTTAATTGTGAAGAAACATGTGGAGAGATCAGACATATCTCAGGGGATTAGGGGTAAAGCCGGGAGTTTGTGCAACTGGCAGCTTGTGTTTGGAGCAAGGGGTCTGCTGGGAATGAATGTAGTTAGTGTGACCCCTGACCTTGCGAGCTGTTGATGTGGAAGCTGGCCAAGAGGGGTCCAACAGAACGCTTTTGTTAATCTCATTCAGCGCTCCCTGTGAACTGTGGGCAGGGGGAAAGCTGGCAACTCAGACCTGTGGAATGTAGAACTC
This sequence comes from Pachypanchax playfairii, assembly GCA_006937955.1. Lineage (NCBI taxonomy): Eukaryota > Metazoa > Chordata > Actinopteri > Cyprinodontiformes > Aplocheilidae > Pachypanchax > Pachypanchax playfairii. The sequence goes on along the minus strand of SSNP01000059.1, from coordinate 2,918,435 downwards.
TTTATTCCCATGCTTTGGAAACAGAGGTGGGCCTTGGAACTAGCGAGGCTCCTTTAGCAGGACCTCCTCTTCTCAGCTCAATTGACACTGACAGTTTCCTGGCTTAGGCTTGCCAACTGGCAGGGCAGCAGTACAGGGAGGGGTCAAATGCACCCCACTAGGGCTACAAAGGCCACAGGCAGCAGGACATAACCCCTAACAGGACACTACAGTGGTGTGCCACTGTTTAAAGATTACAGTGTCGCCACAGTAAGAGTCTTTCTGCACTAATGGGTCACCAAATATATAACATGTGCAATATCCCTGACTTATCTGTCATCAAATTTATTATCGTTTTTGTGACACGATATTTTTATTTAGATTGATGTTGCTTTAAATTATTAGCAGTATTTTGGTTCTCACACAGAAAAGCTGCTGATTCAAACTAACATCATAGATCATCTTTAGCCCAGTGCCACAATACCCATCTCTCCCCAAAAATGTCTGTTTATCACATATAAAGTTTTTGTGCCTTAATTGTTGTAGGTATACTCACTCTGAGTATTTGTGTGTTAGATTTTTTAAATCATGCAAAGATTCTCTTCCTAGAAAGAAAATTTATTTACAGCTTTGTTTGTTCATTTTGTGCCATTTAGTCATGAAACTTTCTAATGTTCAGTTTACAATAGAGGATACATTTAAGCTAACTGTTCATGTTACATAATAATTCATCTTTATTTGACAGTTACATTTATTTAAATTAATGTTTTATTTTATTTCAAAAGAATGATAAAACATGATGATGATACCGACAGAATTTTATTTGTACAATTAGTCAAAATCATAATAGTTTCATACTAATCAGCAGAGTAGTTTTTACCACTTTGGGCTTTTTTAGTTGGATGTTGTTGTTGTTACTCAAGCAAGTTTATCTATTTGATGTAAATTTACCACAAAAGTAAGCCAATTAATATAGTAAAAAAAAAAAAATAGTAAAAAAGGTCCAGTCCACCCAGTTATAATATGGTTTATTGAAGCTCAGTCACATTAAGTACAGGAGAGAGAGAGAGAGAAATCGAGAGAGAGAGAGGTTCAGGAACATCTACTCTTGCATCAGAATACTCACATCAGAAAACAAGCAGTCAGTTAAAGAAATGGTGAGTGCTGCTGCTGCACTCTGCATTCTGGAAATAAAGACTGGGAACTTTCTGAACCCCCCCTCCATGGCCCCTGGGAGCCTCCTAACATCGCTTTGGAAACCATTTCTGTAGAGGGTGCAACTGTGGGCATCAGAGGAAACTCTGAATCTAGGAACACAAATACACACCCAGACACACACAGAGGACATTAACCGCTCACTGTTAGGCTCGATGAGTCCAGATTAAATAAGTGCGCCCCTTTTCTGTTCTGAATGGAGAGCGGCAGGAGACTAAGTGGTCATCTGTAAGGCTGATGGAAGGTTATGAATTCAGCAGCCAAACATCTAAGCTCACATGATGCATGCTTTTCACACACTGTTTTGAAACTTTCATCAACCGCAGTAGAGCATCAGGGTGAGAAGTAACTTTGTTTGGTGTGATTCTGTGTTTCAAGAGGAGCTTGGCAGACAGACAGGAAGTGAAGAACTTGGGCTTTAAGGAGATGAGCTCCTCCTGCTCCCACAGCGTCGCCAGTCAGCTGAGTCCGCTTCTCAGCAGCGACAGGGGAAATACCTGCCGGTCTGCACAATGGTGCTGCTGGGATTACAGACCTTCCCTGCTGATGAGCAGCTCAGCAACTGGAATGAAAAAAACAAGAAGGAAAAGAAGGTAGACAGTGGGCACAGTGCACACAGCTTATATTTTTAATAGGGGAGGGACTTTAACGCGTTAATTACGACTAATTAATTACAAGATATATAACGCGCTAAAAAATTTAACGCATTTTAATCACAATTTGCATTGTAAACATTGCAGACTTGCAATGCGGAACTTTTGTCAGTGCATGGTTTCCTGCCGCACCGATTATACTGATGCACAAACCAAAGCTCGGTGGTCGCGAACATGGAGCCGCCAGATGAAAACGCATTGCTAGTATCAATGGAAGGCAAATTTTATTTCAAAAAGCTATCAGATGGAAGCATTGATAAAAGTGTCGTTTTCTGCACATTGTGTAAAAAAGAGTTTGCATACCATAGAAGCACGTCAACGCTACGTTACCATCTAAACGCAAAGCATGTTGCAACGAGCACACAAACCTCCGGCGCTGCTAACGCTAGCAGTCCGGGTCCAAGCTCGAAGAAGAGGTGTTGGCAGCCCAAACTCGATGAAGTGACTGGTTTTAAGGCCAAAATGAGTAAGTCAACATCAGATAAGCTTACAAATTCACTCGCAAAGTGGATTGCTCTGGATTGTAGACCACTATGGTGGTAGGTCTCATAAGTTTGGACATGCAATTACATGCATTCTTTTTCTAATATTAAAAGAGCTTAAGTTAAAATATCAGTGCCTGTCTATTATTTCATTCAATCTTCTACTAAAATGGGTTGAATTTTATTTAAAAAGTTCATTTTTCTGGCAATTATTGTAAGTCAATTAAAATGTGATTAATCGAGATTAATTAATTACAAAAGCTCTAATTAATTAGATTCATTTTTTTAATCGAGTCCCACCCCTAATTTTTAAATTTAACTTAAAGGTGGTATATGGAATATTTTCATCAAAAGCTATATTTATAACAAAATAATTCCTCCATGGGGTGTTTAGAGGATTGTAGAATGAAAATACAACATTTCCTTTAAAAATTATATTTGAAGTAAAATATTATAAAATATTCATTTTGACGGGTACGACGTTGGCATTTTGTTTACATCTACCAGCCAATAGCTGGCAGAGCAGCAGGCATCGTTTTGGGTTGTCTAATACCGTAAATACTTTACCTGATCAACCAGACCCTCACGTCTTTGACAGATTACTTTACAAAGACGTGAGGGCCTGGAGCTGAACCGCTGTCTCTCAATCTCGAAGGCAGGCTTAGCCAGTTGAGAGAGAACCAATCACAGAAACCCGGAAGTGACGCAACATATGTGACGCTAAAACGGATACACACGAGGTGGAACAAAAACAAAAGGTTTAGCGGAGCCGTAATGGTAGCTAGCCATGTTTAATGGAGGAGAAAAGACGAATATTAATGACAGTTGTCGCTTTTGTGTCAAAAACTTGTGAATACGAGGTGTCATTGCACACTCGGTTCACGTATTTGACCGCCCCAAGCAAACACTGTGCAAACACAGAAGTAAACACTTCATCCACAGCCGAGGCGGCCATGTTGAATGTTGTGCCCTTGGTGGAAAACGCTAGTTCCGTGTTTTCAGGATGACGCACAACAAAGGTGATATGTAATTGGTCCGTCATGAAATTTGATGCAGAAATGATCGGGTGCGGCTCCGGTGTCAGACCCTTCTGCATCTGGACATAATGCAGGAGGATCTGATTGGTCAGGCTAGTAAATACTCCAGCACAGTGAGGCTGGTACTGTGGAGTCTGCAGATCAACCAGCTGGAAGCACCGGGGACATGTGGTGATTATATACCTTATTTGCTTGCCATAGTTGGTTCCTCTGGGGTTTCCGAAGTGACGAGCAAGTTCTGTGTGGAAAGTTTTAATAGCAGCTAACTAACACATAGCTGTAGCATGTCACTGAAGTGGAGAAGCTTCGGGACACTTTTTGAACTGGAAGACACACCACGGAGGATTTTATTGCTTTTTTTATTTTATTGGATAAGTGGTCCATGCAGGATGGTGTGTGGGGAGGACAGAGGATCTTAAGAGGGACTGCAGGAAGTTTTCATAAAAAAAAATAAAAAAAAATATGATACACTTGATGTATCAGCGTCGGAATTAAACTGGACTCCAAACAGTCCGCCTCCTTATATTTTTTTCCTTCTCTTTGAATTCTTGCTTGTATGTTCTCTCAATGTAAGTCGCTTTGGATAAAAGCGTCTGCTAAATGACAGTAGTAGTAGTAGTAGTAGTTTTGGAGCTGCGGTGCAACTATGAACTCTTTGCCACGGACTGAATCAATGACTGAGCTTCAAACAGGTAGGAGCTGCTTTTATCAGAGTCAGTGTGTGATCAGCGGGGCTGGAGAACATGATTAGTGAACTGAACTCATGATATTTTATTGTCCTGCTCAGATCAGAGTGGGTTTGGTGAGGAATATTGATCGACCTCAGCATCGGAGCGCGGGTGGGGTTAACGAGCCTGGCACACAGATGGCTGAAGGCTTTATGCTGAGTTATTCTGTTCCAAGTTCCATATACCACCTTTAAGACTGATCCCTTGAAAAAATGCTAATGTTTACTCTAGAGTGTGTATCCATATGTGGAGGATATTAAGAAGTGACTGTGTATAAAAGTTGAAACAAAAGGAATATATTATGTAAAAAATGTGTTATTCAAGTCAGCAATCGAATAAATATGGTAAGAAGTTGATTCAATGTTAACATTGTTCACATTCTTCCCTATTGTTCGCAGAGCTTCTCCTTCTAACACACCTGACAGAGGAACCTGAGACAGGAGCCTTAGGCTGTACTCACACCTGATAGTCCTGTGGACTTGGTTCGATTGGGGACCAAAACTGCAACATTGTTGCTGTTTTTAGTTGGTTTGGATTCACACTGCACTCTATGAAACGAACCAAAGCTTAGAGCATGTTACATCCCCGCATGTGGTGGTGCTGTGGAGTTACTGAACAACTTTTTTTTAATTGTTACTGCACTTCCTGGTGCTGCGAGAGGTTCTCCTTGTTAATAAACATGTATGTAAACAAACATGGAGTGGCAACAGATTCTGGTGGATGAGCAGATAACGAGGCAGAGGACTACACAAGACAACACTACACATGCAATTGAACCGTTTTAATGAAACCGAGACCTGTATTTTCAGGCGGACTCCAGTTCAGTTGTTTGGTCCAAATTAGAGTTCGGTTGCCCGTTCACACCTTCCCAAACAAACCAGACTTTCTGTGCAAACGAACTAGAGTTTTATTCAAGCGGACTAAACCGGGCTGGTGTGAATGCACCCTTAGACTGATGTTTGCGTGTGTGCACGTGAAACCTGTGGTTCAGACTGATAAGGGCTTCTTTTTCTGCATTTTCTGTTTATTGCAATTAGCAAGATTCATTTCTAAAAGCTTAATTTATACTTCATCTCAGTTATTTTATTTTTTTCCCTGGAATTCTTTGAAAGGTCCATGCAAACCTATCTTGGTTTATGAATATTTGTTGTCAAAGTAAGTTATCAGTCAAACTAAGTTTTCTACTAAACTGTCCCATTGATAATCCAATGAAGCAATTTTAGAAGCAGTCTTTACTTGTTCTGTTAGATCTTAGTGCTGTGTTTAATACTAGTTGGATTTGATGGAGGGGGAGGAGGCCAGTTAGACCTGGTAGACCCAAATGTATTGTGATGGTCTGTTGGGAACATCTGGCTGAACCCTCTGTCTGTGGGGTCTTCAGCTTCCTCCTCTGGGAGAGCTTCTCCATGATTCTAAGGAAGGTCGGAGACATGGAGTCCAAGTGGACCATGTTCTCCTCTTGTATTGTTGATGTGACTGCTTGAAGCTGTGGTCACAAGGCCTCTGGTGTCTGTTATGGAGGCATCCCCAGAACCTGGTGGGGGACATTGGAAGTAAGGTATGTAATCAGGCTGAAGGAGGTCTATCAGGCATTTGCAGCCTTGTGGGACTCCGAAAGCAGCTGACAGATACTGACTGTTTACAGCTGCTGACCTCAACCGGGGATGTTGTTGGATGGTGGAAGGATCTCCTCAACCCCACTGCCACATCTTCCGATGAGAAAACAGAGACCAGGGACTCTGAAACTTTCTAACACGCACCTTCTAAAAAATAACTAAAGATCTTAGCCTTAAAGACATTTTGCTTTCCTGCTTGTTCCTTTTTAGGGCTACACCCTGGACAGGTCACCAGTCCATAACAGGACCACATAGAGACAGACGACCACTCTCTCACACACACACACACACGCACTAGTCAGTTTAATATTTTTCTATTGCCACTTAACCTCATCCTTTTTTTTTTGTCTGAGGGGGGTGGAGTCCCCAGAGAAAACCCACACATGCACTGGGAGAAAATGCAAACTCCAAACAGAAAGGTCCAGGACCTTTTTACCTCAAGGCAATCGCGTTACTAACTGCACACCATGCAGCCTGCTAACAGATCAATCATCATAAACATTTTAATGGTCATAAAGAAGGTGTTTCAAATACATCACATGCAATATTCTTTTAAGTAATAAATTCATGATTTGTTGTAACATGTACAGACTTGGACATAGAGGTTTTATTTAGCTTGGCTGAAACTTGTTTTTTAATGTCCTCCATTTAATTGGAACCAGTTCAAAATAAGAAAACGCATCAAAAAATTAGAAAGTCTGATTTTTCAAGTTTATTTATTTATAAAGCTCCAGTTCATAACAAAGTCATTTCAAGGTACTTCACAGAAAAATCAACCAATTAATAATAAAACATTTTCTATCTAAGGAACCAGCTGATTGGGTTGAATTGTTAATTCAGATCAATCCTCCATCCTGAGCAGCACGATTGGCGACAGTGGAAACGAATGACTCCCTTTTAACAGGAAGAAATCTCTAGCAGAACCAGAACCAGAACCTGGCTCTGGATGGGCACACACACATCGGCATAGTACGCCTGTCAATCAATCATCCAAGCGTGCATACGCACGTATCATGAAGAACTACCTGACCGGCGTTTACGAGTTGTTTACAAAGCTGCAAAAACATGTGTGAATCATGGAGCAGCAACCGCCTTAAATAAACATATAAGCTGTATAGATTTAACTTTCACATGAAGTGTACAAAGGTGGCGCGTGTGCATGTTTGAGAGCCGACGCTTGCTATCTACTACGATATCACGGAAGCAGAGGGGCAGGACTTAACGGTGCAAGACATTCCCAAAAGGGGAAAACTCTGAATTGCAGCTTTGAACATACACTCACCGGCCACTTTATTAGGTACACCATGCTAGTAACGGGTTGGACCCCCTTTTGCCTTCAGAACTGCCTCAATTCTTCGTGGCATAGATTCAACAAGGTGCTGGAAGCATTCCTCAGAGAGTTTGGTCCATATTGACATGATGGCATCACACAGTTGGCGCAGATTTGTTGGCTGCACATCCATGATGCGAATCTCCCGTTCCACCACATCCCAAAGATGCTCTATTGGATTGAGATCTGGTGACTGTGGAGGCCATTTGAGTACAGTGAACTCATTGTCATGTTCAAGAAACCGGTCCGAGATGATTCCAGCTTTATGACATGGCGCATTATCCTGCTGAAAGTAGCCATCAGAAGTTGGGTACATTGTGGTCATAAAGGGATGGACATGGTCAGCAACAATACTCAGGTAGGCTGTGGCGTTGTAACGATGCTCAATTGGTACCAAGGGGCCCAAAGAGTGCCAAGAAAATATTCCCCACACCATTACACCACCACCACCAGCCTGAACCGTTGATACAAGGCAGGATGGATCCATGCTTTCATGTTGTTGACGCCAAATTCTGACCCTACCATCCGAATGTCGCAGCAGAAATCGAGACTCATCAGACCAGGCAACGTTTTTCCAATCTTCTATTGTCCAATTTCGATGAGCTTGTGCAAATTGTAGCCTCAGTTTCCTGTTCTTAGCTGAAAGGAGTGGCACCCGGCGTGGTCTTCTGCTGCTGTAGCCCATCTGCCTCAAAGTTCGACGTACTGTGCGTTCAGAGATGCTCTTCTGCCTACCTTGGTTGTAACGAGTGGTTATTTGAGTCACTGTTGCCTTTCTATCAGCTCGAACCAGTCTGGCCATTCTCCTTTGACCTCTGGCATCAACAAGGCATTTCCGCCCACAGAACTGCCGCTCACTAGATATTTTTTCTTTTTCGGACCATTCTCTGTAAACCCTAGAGATGGTTGTGCGTGAAAATCCCAGTAGATCAGCAGTTTCTGAAATACTCAGACCAGCCATTCTGGCACCAACAACCATGCCACGTTCAAAGTCACTCAAATCACCTTTCTTCCCCATACTGATGCTCGGTTTGAACTGCAGGAGATTGTCTTGACCATGTGTACATGCCTAAATGCCCTGAGTTGCCGCCATGTGATTGGCTGATTAGAAATTAAGTGTTAACGAGCAGTTGGACAGGTGTACCTAATAAAGTGGCCGGTGAGTGTAGATTTTATCTTTAATTCGTCATTTAGTTGTTCACATTCTCATTTTCAACTAAACATATAGACCTTCACCGTTGTACTTCATTTATGTCTTACAGGATTTTTAGCAATCCTCCCTCACATGCATGCTGCCACTACAAAAGGTTAAGCTAACTACCCATATTTTCCGCACTATAAAGGCACATCAGATTATAAAGCGCACCTTCAATGAATGGCTTATTTTAAAACTGTGTTCATATATCGGGCGCACCGCATTATACGACGCATGGAATAGAAACTGCTGTAGTGGCTGGGGTTGCGTTATGCAAACTTTATTACCATAATAGAATATAAACCAACGTATTTAGTGCATTCACAAACGTGAAGAGGAACTTTTACATGTTTACTGAATCAGGGAAAAGTCTGATACCGCTACTTTTTCAGTTCATCTTCAGTGTCTGAGTTTAACAGTTGGGCGAGTGCAGCATTCAGCTGGTTGCGTCACGTTAAACTCATCGTTATCCAAGTCAGTGTCGCTGCTATTGTCTGGCAGTTCAGTGACAATTCCTGCCTTTGAGTAAGCTCGGACCACAGTTGAGACTGATATATCAGTGCACGCAGCACTGTCTCCCAACTTGGTGAAGGTGTGCTCACCTTCGGTCATCCACCGCACCCACGCAGTTTGCAGTCTAGCTTTGACAGCCCTGTTCACGCCAATATCCAGCGGCTGGAGTTCTTTAGTCAATCCATGGGGAATGACGACAAGCACCAAATTACTGTGTTCTAACTTGTACAGCCTAACCAATATTGATCCATACACAAGGTACATCGGATTATAATGGTGCGTTCACACCGGCCGCTCAACGTCAAGCAACGTTCAAAACGCTTCTAGTTCGAAACTTGAAAGTTGAAGCTTGTAACGCCTGACCGTTAAAATGAGCGCGTAGGCGGCGCTTCCTTTGTTATCGGATGTTCTGAGCTATGGCGGATCATATAGAGAGAGTGGCTCGGCTTTATTTACTCCATTTGTGGATACACCCCATTCTTTAGATGTGTTCTGAGTTAGAGGAGTTGAACCATTTCGCTTCCAGCGCTACTTCAGTCTGTCCCGCGCCCTGTTTGACTACTTCCTGCTTCATTCAGGTTACGTGCAGTGATGTCACTACGATGAGACGCTCTGATTGGTTGACATGCCACTTCAAGAGCGTAAAAAGTTCAGCTAGCTGAACTTCTGCATTGCTCGCGTTTCAAGCTTCAACACCTGAAACGCTTGAAAATCTTGAAAAGTTGATGCTGCTAACGCTCACAAAGCGATACAGAGACTCTGATGCTCCTCTGACGGACTCCACCATAGACTTTACATGTAAACTTGACGCTTCTGACGTTGACGGTTGAGCAGGTGTGAACGCACCATAGGGCGCACAGTCGGTTTTTGAGAAAATTAAATGCTTTCAGGTGCGCCTTATGGTGCGGAAAATACAGTATTTAGAAAACAGTTTAAAAAAAATAAATAGAATATTTTTGTATCAAGTCGGCAACAACACGATAACTTGATGCACATTTCCAGGAAGTCTGAATGCAAAAATAAAACATTTCATGCCTTGATGCAGGAGATATTCAGACACGATGCTTCCTCTGTAGCAGCTCAAGCTAAACTGAAGCAGACATGGATTGCTACCCCTCCCAGCCCCGGCAGACATGACCAGTTAGACCTGAACCATTCCTCAGACATGGCTAAACAATCACTGACCCACTCAACCTCCTATACATTGAGTGATGTCCTATCAACATATTGTTCATTTTTACAGGTATTAGTAGATGTTCACTAAACAAACAAGCATGAAATAAAATTGGAAACTGTATCTATTACAAAAGCAGCAAAGTTAAAAATACTGTGTATGTGATGGATTGAAATGTGTTAACTAGGTGTTAATTACAGTTCACATTCATGCCGGGCGGACACTGTGCGATTTTGAGGGGATTTCACCACAATTTTGCCGTCGCAGACCACGCTGCGTTATCGTGGAAACGTCGTAGTGTCAGGATGTCGGGTCGGGAGGTCGTAAGCCGTACAGTGTGAGAACACTCATGAGGATGGATTAATTGCTGCTACGTTCTAACGATAATGCTGCGACCTCCCGATCAAACTTCTGGCATGTCAGAAATCTTCGCCGTAGCTCGTACAGTGTGAGCAGTGTCACGATTCTATGTTCGCACCTGCACAGAACACACCCATGGAGCAACATTGGCTGGCTAATGCTAACGTGAAACTATCATAGCTACTGTAAAACAATATATAGTTTAACATTAACGTTACCTCAAGCTCCTGATGAAGGATGGACATCCCCCACTCTGTATGTATTTGAGTTGAGTTGAATAATTTAATACAAGTCTGAGCAGAAGAAGTAACGTGTCCATGGCTCTGTTCGTATTCACTCCCCTTCAGGGCTTTTATCAATCAATCAATCAAATCAAAAATACTTTATTAATCCCCGAAGGGAAATTCAAGTGTTGTTGTAGCTCAGTTATTCTTCAGGGAGCCATAGAGAGTTCTAGCTGTGGACAGGAAGGATCTCCTGTAGAGGGTTCTAGCTGTGGACAGGAAGGATCTCCTGTAGAGGGTTCTAGCTGTGGACAGGAAGGATCTCCTGTAGAGGGTTCTAGGTGTGGACAGGAAGGATCTCCTGTAGAGGGTTCTAGGTGTGGACAGGAAGGATCTCGTGTAGAGGGTTCTAGATGTGGACAGGAAGGATCTCCTGTAGAGGGTTCTAGGTGTGGACAGGAAGGATCTCCTGTAGAGGGTTCTAGCTGTGGACAGGAAGGATCTCCTGTAGAGGGTTCTAGGTGTGGACAGGAAGGATCTCCTGTAGCGGTCTGTGCTGCAGCCGATAATGAAGAATCTTCTAACTGAAGACACTCTGTTGTTGAGTTTCTGTGTTCTGAAGAGGATGATGAGGGTTTTCCATCATGTTCTTCATCCTCAATCAATCAACTCAAGAGACTCCAGTTCAGTCTCCAGGACAGAACCAGCCCTCCTTATCAATCTGTTCAGCCTCCTCGTGTCACATATTCTGATGCTGCTACCCCAACAGGTAACTGCAGATGTGATCAGCTGACAAACTCCTCTTCTTTTTTCGCTCCTCTTCAAATCTCTGTCTGTCCGTATTGTTTGAAAGCCAGATAGAGACACACTGGAGTCCAGGATATGTCCCTTTAGCCATGTCTCAGTGAAACACATGATGCTGCATTTCAACAGAGTTTCATGTTCATCCATTTCGTTAGCAAAGAGATCTCACATTTGTCAATATGACTGATGGAAGTGAAGGTTTAAACTTCCTCTTTCTCTCTCTTCACTGTGCTCCTGCTCTGCATCCACGTCCTCCTCTCTTGAGCTCATCAGGGATCCAGACTTTCAATTTGAGGATTATTTCAGCCTTAGAAATGTCAGTTAGCTGCTCTTACTTGTAAACAAGTCTCTTGTTGCCATGGTTACGCATCATAAGAAGTGGCAAAAAAGTGACAAATCCAGCAAAAAACTCGATCAGCACAGCACCCAAATCAGAAGAAAAGTATTTAGAAAATATTTCCAGAAGAAAAAACCATCAAGAAATACTCAAAAAGAATTAAAAAATGCTAGCAAATGCTAGCTAAGTCACAGAGCTACTCCAACAAGCTGCCACCAGTTATAGCGCTATTCCGGAAATTTTATGAGTTTACATTTAGATATGTGACCTATAAATTGTGAACAACACAATCATAAATTACTTTTAATAATTTCCAAGACGATGTTCACCAAAACTTTGTGGCTTAATTTTTGTTAATGTTAGCACAGTTATCCTGAGCTCCAAACTGACAGACTGTGATGTCCATTTTAATCTAAACAGGCTTTTCTTCTTTCAAACTTGATGGATTACAGACACTAAGGGGTCCGTTTATATGTTTCAGTCTATAAATTGACCTTTTATAACTGCTAGAGGGTAAGACCCCAAGCAAAAAATAAAAACAGACAGGTTATGATAAATGTATTTTTACAGCAAGGTAAGTTGTATTCTGAAAAAAGGCGGATAAATTGGTGGGGATTTAGTTTGTGGGTGAATTATGATGATGGAGGTCATGGAATGGAGTTGCATACTTTGATCTGTTGTTGTCATACTGGGGGGCCAAAGAAAATTGCAATGACCAAGGAGTGCAAGTAAAAGAACACAAGTGAGTCCAGCAGATGGAAGGTGAAGGTGGAAAGCTGGCAAGACTCTTCATAAGACAGATGTTTCTTTACTGAAGATAATCTTGTTTTTAAAGAAGCTTTGTTCACAGAGTTCCACAGTCCCTTTGCTATGGGCTTGTTCTTCTAGAAGTCCATGATCAGAACTCAAGAAGTCTTCAGATGAAAGGTGAAATGTATTCAAGAAGCTGAAAAAAAACTGAGTTGCCTTTCAGGAAAAGCTTTTTGAACTGACACGTCCCAGACGACTGAGAATCTGCCCAAACTCCAGAGGTCAGTACAGACTTTCTTTTTCTTCACAGAAGATTCAGTCTCCTCTAGGAGGAAGATCAACAGGAAAATTTAACTAAGCTCTAAACATAAACTGGGAACTATCAAACCTGAAATCTCAAATGTTACTTAGAAAACACTGATAACCAAAAATTCACATGTTGCAATTTAAAGGTCTGACATCAAGTCATGGTAGAAGCCAGAAATACCAAATATTTTTTATGAGAAGACGGTCTGCCAAAGGCAGGTCTGAAGGCGGGAGCAGCAGGAGAGAATCCTGCCTCCAGACGCACCTGCAAAAGAGGAAAACACAGATAAAAAGATAAAAAAACAAGTCGGAAGAGAGAAAGGAAAAACAAAACTAGGCTCACCCGAATCCTCACAATAATAATGTCCATAAAAAGCAATTAAATGAGTGATTCATTTTCAACAGCCTTAAAGTCAAAACCAGGGCTGTCCACATTGAGCACACATGCGTTTGCTCATACACACATAAGCTGGTGGCTGCAGTTCCTGCTTCTCTGCTGTCTGAAGTTTGTGCTGGCTTTAGATCTGTGATTTACCTGCTGTCACTGGCTTTAACATGCTCCATATGGGAACAATGGCTCATAAAGACACCTCTGAGGGGTACAGGAGTTATAAAAGCAGCCCAGACCTTTGCTTCAGCTGGGGCAGCAGGTCTGCTGGCTGACTCATTCAGACTGGACAAGCAACATGAAACTGCTTTCATTTTATTGAATGATGTTATCATATCATGAACTTGAATTCTGCCATGTGTTCACTTATTTGTCACCTTGTAACAAAGATGGAATTACATGTAAACATGTTGCAGTCAAGGTGCATGCTAGGATAGACTTGCATGTGTATGTGTGTGTTGCAGATCTGTAGCTGGCAGTTCTGTAAACCAAACAGATGGAGTGGAGAGGGATTCTGGCTGCTGCTCCTCATGCAGTCTAAAGATATGCTTTCTCTAAAGGCTGTTTCTACTTTGTTGTATCTAGATAAACAGTTTAGGAATTAGACTGAGCTGATCCACCAATCCACTCAGTGATAGTAAATGGCTGGAAACCAAAACGAGATAACAATAAAACAAATATCACCACATCTTCTGCTGGCATTGAGTCATATTACTTTGTTAAGGTTTAAAGACACACAGTGTTTTATATTTGTTGCCCTTTTGTTCCCACAAAAAAAAAAGACCAAGACAGTGAAGCGGTGCGCCCATGTTATTTGTAAATCGGACACTGGATATCCTGATAGATTATCCAGAGGAGTTGTCTTCTTTCCATTCCCAAAGCCAAAGACACACAATGGATTAAACAGTGTGAACGGCCCCCAATTCAGTTAAATGTGTCGGACATTACGAAGCATAAATACGTCTACTCAAAGGTAAGGCTAACAGCTAACTACTTACCGTGTTGTCTAGATCTACTAACTAGACGCAAGAACACAAATCAGACCAAAGTTATAATTACCATGGATATCATTACCAGAATGTTAACCTACTCTCTAAACTAAGTTAGCTTTAGCCAACAAGCGCCCCAACAAGCAACTTTAAATAATATTGTTTTTATCTTTTATGAAGCATTTTATGAACATAGAAACTACCTCTGAGATATAGCTTCAGACCGGCCGGTTAAAGCATTAGCCTTGATAGCAGTCGTATCTCATTCATTGTATATATACTATATACAGTATATTGTATGTATATTGTATATATCATGGAGGTATTGCTCCAAAAAAAGGTCACTGTCTGTAGAAAAGTCCCATGAGTGTGTTTCTTGTGAAACAAGCAGTCACTGAAAGCACAGTTATTCCTATTTGTTATGGATGTTCAACCAGGACGTGTGCAAACGAAAATTTACAATTTTTTTAATGATCCCACTGAAAGCTCGCTGACTTCTTCCAGTAAGATCTACCTCTTCTCATCATGGCCATCTGTTGCACTGGCCGTGTTTGATCATTTGTTTGTCAGACGTAGCAACAGTAACTAGGGGGGCGGGGCTCGGCAAAAGGTCAATTAACTGTGTGCATATTTTTGGTGTGTGGGAGGAAGCTGGAGTCCCTGGAGAAAACCCACACATGAATGGGGAGAACATGCAAACTCCAGGCCCCAGTTCGTTTTTGAACACTGGACCTTCTCACTGCAGGGCAACAACACTACCACTGTTCCACTGTGCAGCCCTACTACTTTATATCCATAACCTGGTTTCCTCTCTTTACAGTACAGAAGTAGTGCTCTGTGGCAAGCACACGATCAGACTCTGTCTAACTATCGGCACTGCTGGTGACACCTCACATCCTTCATACTCTTTAGTTTCCTGTCTTCAGGAAAAGGTATCAGAACCTTCAGACCCACTTCACAGGACTGTTGAACAGCTTCATCCACCAAGCTGTGAGAATGCTGAGCTCACTGTTGGCACATAAAGACTCACAACACTCAGTAATATTTAGAACATCCACTGCTAGCCATCTTTTCTCCTTATCATACCATTTGCCTTCTACCATACTTCTCATATCAGTTAGGCATTTCTTTTACTGCCATACCTGAATTGGTAGTTTCACCAACATTTACAATGGATGCATCATTGGGGCATAGCATTTTGCTCGCAAAATGAGCCGTGCATCCTTTCCCACCAGGAGCATTTCAGTCTGCCACACTGTGCTCCTAAGATGCATCTGATTTGTGTTGCTTTGCGCCTGGTGGAAACGGTCCCTTTGATTTAATGGCGGCTATCAGCCGTGTATTACGCTTCACTGACGTTATGCGTCTGTTTAGTGTCCAGTTCAAAGAAGGGGTTACACTGGACATGCAACAGACAGATGTTCTTGTCTTTCTCCCTGCTTGTTGTTGTGTGACTGAGTTGAGCCACCAATTGTGTAAGTTCTCCCACTTAAAAAGATCAGAGAGGCCTGTAATTTTCATCATAGGTATACCTCAACTATGAGAGACAAAATGAGGAAAAAAAAATCCAGAAAATCACATTGTCTGATTTTTAAAGAATTTATTTGCAAATTATGGGGGAAAATAAGTATTTGGTCAATAACAAAAGTTAATCTCAATACTTTGTTATATAGCCTTTGACAGAGGTCAAACGTTTTCTGTAAGTCTTCACAAGGTTTTCACACACTGTTGCTGGTATTTTGGCCCATTCCTCCATGCAGATCTCCTCTAGAGCAGTGATGTTTTGGGGCTGACGCTGGGCAACACGGACTTTCAACTCCCTCCAGAGATTTTCTATGGGGTTGAGATCTGGAGACTGGCTAGGCCACTCCAGGACCTTGAAATGAGTTTCTACCAAAAAGTTCTATTTTGGTTTCATATGATGTTCTCCCAATCCTCTTCTGGATCATCCAAATGCTCTCTAGCAAACCGCAGACGGGCCTGGACGTGTCCTGGCTTCAGCAGGGGGACACGTCTGGCACTGCAGGATTTGAGTCCCTGGCGGCGTAGTGTGTTACTGATGGTAGCCTTTGTTACTTTGGTCCCAGCTCTCTGCAGGTCATTCACTAGGTCCCTCCGTGTGGTTCTGGGATTTTTGCTCACCGTTCTTGTGATCATTTTGACCCCACGGGGTGAGATCTTGCGTGGAGCCCCAGATCGAGGGAGATTATCAGTGGTCTTGTATGTCTTCCATTTTCTAATAATTGCTCCCACAGTTGATTTCTTCACACCAAGCTGCTTACCTATTGCAGATTCAGTCTTCCCAGCCTGGTGAAGGTCTACAATTTTGTTTCTGGTGTCCTTTGACAGCTCTTTGGTCTTGGCCATAGTGGAGTTTGGAGCGTGACTGTTTGAGGTTGTGGACAGGTGTCTTTTATACTGATAACGAGTTCACACAGGTGCCATTAATACAGGTAACGAGTGGAGGACCGAGGAGCCTCTTAAAGAAGTTACAGGTCTGTGAAAGCCAGAAATCTTACTTGTTTGTAGGTGACCAAATACTTATTTTCCACCATAATTTGCAAATAAATTCTTTAAAAATCAGACAATGTGATTTTCTGGATTTTTTTTCCTCATTTTGTCTCTCATAGTTGAGGTATACCTATGATGAAAATTACAGGCCTCTCTGATCTTTTTAAGTGGGAGAACTTACACAATTGGTGGCTGACTAAATACTTTTTTGCCCCACTGTATATTTCAGCCTACTGCAAGGGAGCTACAACCCTGGAGGCCACCTGCTGATGAAGAGTAGGTCTTTTACTTTTCTTTGGTGGTTGTTTGGAAAGGAAGGTTATCGCGGAGAGTATTCAATCATTTGCAGTCTCCAATTATGTGTTTTTGATTCAGCAAAATTTGCAGGACATGTTTTCCATCTTCCAGTTAAGTGTCATGCTGTGTGATGTAACTCTGGTACCCTGGATGTCTATCCATCATTTGTGAAAGCACATAGTATCAAAGTACTTTTTGTTTCTCTCATTTGTTTACTTCATGTGTGTACTGATTACTCCACTCATGATGTAAAAGACAAGCAGCAAGCACAGTGGGACATTCACACAAAATAAATGTATATGTTTAAACATTGCCTAACAGAGGTGGAGCGCTAGTGGGGCATGTAACTGTTCTTAGGCCCACCCCTCTGGGATTTTATGGCCAATCAGGCAGTAAAGATGTCACATCCAACAGCCAGGCAGGTCTCATGCTAAACACTAGTAGTAGGAGAATCATGCATGTTATTCTAAACTCTTACGCATGTTATGCTTAAATCTTGTAAATTATCACAGTCAAATCAAGTTCTCCTGCTGTAGATTAACCTCGGCTGGTCCTTCAGTCTTCTCTGGCCTGGTTACAAAGATGGAAGTTTTAAAGGATGGCCCCGTAACTCTGGCCTTTCAGCGAGCCAGCACCTTGTTTCCTTTATTTAACCCCTGACCTAAGAAAACAAGATGTGTTCCATAGTTCTGTAGAAGCTCAGACAAAGAGGAAGTGTTTGGTTACAAATTAAATATATGTGAGTCATGAGCCATAAATTGGACGGTCTGCCAGCAGACCTGCAACTCAAACAACATGTGGTTCCAAAGCGTTCACCATAAAGTTTTAAGGCCTTATACTTCCAGCTCTGCTTTTCAAAAAGGATATGGGTGATGGGTGGACCCATGACAAGATGGATACCAGGAGAAGGGAATAGAAAGCAGGGTAAAGGAAATGAAAAAACAGTAACTGCAAGAAAAGAAAATGGAGAATAGGAAAAAAAAAATGTAGATGTGTTCAGTTTGCTTTGATGTGGACGGAGTCTGCTGTATGAATGAGTTACTATTAAAAATATAAGTTTTTCCAGCCTTTAAAAGAATAACAACATGTTTATATTTTGAATCAGCAATGACACTTTACTACCTCATCTATTACAACTTCAACAAACTGAATGAAATATAGAAAAAATGGGAAACTAAAACAATAAATAAAAAAGTAGAAAACACTCAGAACTCTGCCTAGTAGCTAATTTCTAAAAATCTGGTTCACCCATAAAACTAATTGTCCTACATTTATTTAATCTACTTTATGGGATTTCTTAACCATGAAAACATATCCCTAGGGTATAAAATTACTTTAGTATCTGTATCAGTTCTCTAGTTATTCATGAAAATTATGTTGACACAAGGGTGTTTTCTTCATCACTCACAAACTCTAATGGTTTGGTTCTGATGTGATTCCCGACCTATTCTGAGCATTTATTCATTTATAAGTTTTAAACTATCCTGTAAACAGACAAAATGAAGTAACAGTAACTAAGACATAATGTTCCTGGTTGAGGGGCAAAGATATTTGAGTAATGGTGCGTTCACACCGGCCACTTTATCAACGTCAAGCAACGCTCATAACGCTCCAAGGTTGACGTTTGAAAGTTGAAGCTCATAACGCCTGCCAGTTAGAGCGCGTAGGCGTTGAAGCTCGTAACGCTTGACCGTTAAAAAGAGCACGAAGGTGGGGCTTACTTTGTTATTGGATGTTCTGAGCTATGGCGGATCATATAGAGAGAGTGGCTTGGATTTATTTACTCAGTTTGTGGATACTCCCCATTGTTCAGATGAGTTTGAGGAGTTAAACCATTTGCTCCAGGAGCTACATATGGATGAGGTTTGCTTCCAGTGCGACTTCCGTCTGTCCCGCGCCCTGTTTGAAGACTTCCTGCTTCATTCAGGTACGTCACTACGATGAGACGCTCTGATTGGTTGACATGCCGCTTCAAGAGCGTTATAAGCGTCAAAAGTTCAGCTAGCTAAACTTTCTGCGTTTCGAGCTTTTCAAGCGTCAACGCCTGAAACGCTAAAAAAACTTGAAAAGTTGCCGCTCATAACGCTCACAAAGCGCCGCAGAGCCGTTGACGTCTGTCTGATGCCCGTCCACCATAGACTTTACATGTAAACTTGCCACTTCTGACGTTGACGGTTGGACCGGTGTGAACGCCCCATAAGGCTGTATTCACACCTGATGACTCGGTTCGATTGGGGACCAAAAATGCAACATTGTTGTTGTTTTTAGTTGGTGCAGTTTGAATTCACACTGCTCTCAATGAACCGAGCCAAATAACCTTTGGAGCATGTTACATCCCCGCCTGTGGTAACGCTGTAGAGTTTCTGCACTACTTGTTACTGCACTTCCTGGTGCTGCCATGGGAGAGTGAAACATAAACAAACATGGAGTAGCAGCAGATTCTGGTGGTTTTGGGATCTTTTGTGTTTGGTGAATGTACCAGATTAATATTCTGCAGCACTGGACTCAGAATGAGCAGATAACAAGACAGAGAACTACACAAGGCGGCTGAGACGGCTACACACTTTAGTCCACTTCCTGCTTTTAGTGCGGTCCCAGTGCAGCTGCATTTACACATGCAATCGAACTGCACCAGAGTTCGTTTCAGTCGAACCGAGACCCACGTTTTTAGGCAAAGTAGAGTTTGATTGTTTGGTCTGAATCAGAGTTTGGTTGCCGGTTCACACCTCCCCAAACAAACCGGACTTTCTGTGCAAACGAACTAGAGTTCGATTGAAGCGGACTAAACAGGGCTGGTGTGACTATACCCTTAGTCAATGCAAATGCTTAAAGTAAAGTACCAAGAAAAGACCAAGTGTCTTTACTTCCCTTGAATTTAACTACATTAGACATGAAGATGAAGCAATTATTTCAACAGCTGAAACATCTGCAGTGGATTTGTGTTTTAACTCCAAAACAACTTCACAGCAGATTTTACAGCTCATATCTCGGTTAATCACTGCTCAGCTCACTCATACCATTATTATTAGCTAATCACTGACATTTTTTTTACAATTCATCTTGAACTGAGTTTTACTGAGGGGTTAGAAAATACATTGAAACATGGATGGATGGATGGATGGATGGATGTGCAAAGTTCAAATTTACAGTTGTGGTTTCTTCTTTATGAAAACAAAAAGCAGTGTAAGGCTGTGAATACAAATCTATTCTTGAAGAACATGGATTGAAAACTTTGACTGTCACAGGCTTATTAATGGAGCACAGATACATCAATCAAGGAGGTCTTAAAGCCCAAAAGGATGAAACAGAACAACTTCTATATCACATTTAATCCATTTGTCTGCTCTTTGAAATGTCAGGGTCTGCTTTGCATTTGTTTCCACAGTAGTGAACAACATGACAATCTGCCACATTTCCACCACTCAAAATGTTTTAATTAATTCAGTTCAATTCAATTTTATTTATAAGGTGCCAGTTCATTACAAAATTACTTTCAAGGCACCTTACTGAAATATCATGTCAACTGGAAAAAAAAACATTTTCTAAGGAACCAGCAGATTGGGTTCAAACATAAATTCAACACAATTCCTCATCCTGACTGTAGACAGGAAGAAACCTCCACCGGAGTCAGAACCAGAATGAGTTATGCCTGGACCCACTGGGGTCTGAGAGGACAGGAAGAAACCCAGACAATTACACACAGTGCATGTTGCCATCTTATTAGTCACAGAACTAGTGAACCAATCTCAAGTATTGGATTAAAGACCCAATCAAGACATTGAAACCAGGTGAAGTCTGTTCTGCATGGAGTTCTCATACTTTCCCTTTGCATGTGTAGGTTTTCTCCACAGACTCTGGCTTCTTCCTACATTCCTAAACTACGCATAGCAAGTTCATTGCCAACGCAAAATTAGCCCTAGTTTTGAATGTGTGAATGGTTTTCGGTCTCTATGTGGCCCTGTGATGAACTCATAATTTGTTTAGGTTCTACCTCTTACCCAATGACTGCTGGAGATGGACACCAGCTCCCCATGACCCTGCATGAACAAGCTGGAAAATAAAATGACTGACTGACTGGTATTGGGTAAGTATGAGTGATGACACTGAGCTCCAGATCTCTATCGTTGACTGTCTATGGTTTTACATAAGCTATACAATTAAATGGCATTAATGTATTTCCTGGCCAGAGGATAGAACCATTTTCATCAGGAGCCGAATATGGAGTTGAAGAATAAAAACTCCCAATGAAAGAATTTTGAGTACCATATTTAATCTTTCCAAGTTGCTTTCACTTTTACTACATCTAATGTAAGACAAAACAGTCTGCCCCAACATGAATAAGAAGTCAGATTATCAGTGGAATAGCACAAGCTTGTCTTTCATCTTCCCGCATTTTGTGAGTGTCTTTTAATTTCCAGTCACTAAGTAAAGTGGGTCAGCGCACTGCATAGAGCTGCCTTCACTGTGTTCTCAATATATTCCATAAATATTTTTAAGAGTCCTTTTAAAAACAAATGCAAAATTATATATACTGTACTAAAGAACTCTGTCTGTGTCCTGACTGTAGCTTTCTTTCATTATCTAAACTACTACTTTTGGATGTTCCTTTTTCTGGGTTAGTCAAGGTCAGTTGGGAGATCATTTCTTTGATGCAACATCCCCAAAGCGTTTGAACAGCCATCCAGTGTCAATAAAGATTGTCTTCTCTAGTAAAACTTCTAGCTTACCCCTTAAAACACATTTATAAACATTGTCTGGTCTTTTAAGGTTACCAGCCAGTGGGTACGTGTATCCTTCTTGAAGATCAGAAACACTGGTCAGCTTTGTAAAAAGCATTCACAAACACAACCTATCATTTAAAACATTATTTATAATCCGAGATGTGCAGCCAAGTGAGGTAAAATGTTCTTAGAAAAATCTGTGAATTTGCACATTTCCAGATAAACTATTGGGTATAAACCAAAAGGGCTGCAGAGATATATGGGGTGCCGTTTGTAAAGTTACACAGTTAAATATTAACAGCAATATTTTTAGTTATTTAGCCTGTCATGGGAGAAAAAAATGGGTTTCATTTTTCAAACGTTTTCAAAAATTTATAAATGTTACATTTCCTAATTAAATATTTAGATAGCAAGCTAAATATTTATTATGAAGTTAAATGTTTATTTTACAAACTAAATATTTAGCTTACTAACTAAATATTTAATTTGGAGCTAAAAATGTAGTTTCTAAATAAAATATTTAGCTCCAAAATAAGTATTTTACTAATATGGAAATTCACTTTCCGATAAGAGGACTACTAAAATAAAAATGGAATCTTGTGAATTTCTATTGGCGCGTTTCCAATAGGGTCACTTTGGTATAGCAAGGTTCAGTTCAGATCCGTTAGGGCATGTTTCCTCTGTCTTTTTCAGGGCCAAGCCAACTCGAGCCAACCTCTATTTTTAACCAATTCTGCCTTGGTCAGAAGAGTTCCAAAGTGACCCAACATGCCCACTTATAGACTGACTGTTCAGTGATGTCAGTCAGTCGCACCCCTACCAACATAGTAGCCACGGATTGGCTTGGCGTTGTCCACATGATCTGATGTCACAGAATGGCACCTGATCTCTAATACCAGCTGACAATAATGGCACATTATTACTTGTTACTACATTCAAGATGTCAGCGATAAACTTTAAATCTCAAATATAACTACTGGGCCGTTAAGAACCCCAACAGTCAGAGTGGCAGACCGCAAACATGGAAGTGGAATGATGAAATGGAAGCTATTTATGGGGAAAGACCGATGAGCAACATGAGAGAGTGGAGCGGGTCAAGCGCCAGCATCTGAACAAACGTGATCTTGTATAAAAGTGAGTTCTGATTGATTTTAAAGGTGATAAAGTGGATTTTGCCTCAAATGAAAAGCTCAACGGCTTTTTGTCGTTCTTTGAGTAGTGTGCACGCGTTGTGGCACCCCCACCCCCCACCCCTGATGTGGCTCACCAGGGAGACAGACACCAAGCTAAGACAACAAGAAACTGAGCTCAGACGAAAGGAGGTGGCACAAGAACAACATTTTAACCAGTCTTTTCTTGTTGTGTTTTGTAACCCGGTTCAGGTGTTGGCAAACTGTAAGAAGTAATTGTCTGTCCAAACGTGATTATGGACATACAGCACAGACCAAAAGTTTGGACACACCTTTCAAAGAGTTTTCTTTATTTTCATGACTGTGAATGTTGTAGATTCACACTGAAGGCATCCAAACTATAAATTAACACATGTGGAATTATATACTTAACAAAAAAGTGTGAATCAACTGTAAATATGTCATATTCTAGGTTCTTCACTCTTGGCATTCTCTTGATAAGCTTCAGTCACATGAAATAGTTTTCACTTCACAGGTGCGCCCTGTCACGTTTAATTAGTGGGATTTCTTGCCTTATAAATGTGGTTGGGACCATCAGTTGTGTTGTGCAGAAGTCAGGTGGACACACAGCTGATAGTCCTACTGAATAGACTGTTAGAATTTGTATTATGGCAAGAAAAAAGCAGCTAAGTAAAGAAAAACGAGTGGTCATCATTACTTTAAGAAATGAAGGTCAGTCAGTCCGAAAAATTGGGAAAACTTTGAAAGTGTCCTCAAGTGCAGTCACACAAACCATCAAGCGCTACAAAGAAACTGGCTCACATGAAGACCGCCCCAGGACAGGAAGACCAAGAGTCACCTCTGCTGCGGAGGATAAGTTCATCCAAGTCACCAGCCTCAGAAATCGCAGCAGCTCAGATTAGAGACCAGGTCAATGCCACACAGAGTTCTAGCAGCAGACACATCTCTAGAAGAAGAGGAGACTGTGTGAATCAGGCCTTCATGGTAGAATAGCTGCTAGGAAACCACTGCTAAGGACAGGCAACAAGCAGAAGAGACTTGTTTGGGCTAAAGAACACAAGGAATGGCCATTAGACCAGTGGAAATCTATGTTTTGGTCTGATGAGTCCGAATTTGAGATCTTTGGTTCCAACCACTGTGTCTTTGTGCGACACAGAAAAGGTGAACAGATGGACTCTACATGCCTGGTTCCCACCGTGAAGCATGGAGGAGGAGGCATGTCGTGCACAGAGTTTTTTTCTTCAGAGATAGTGACAGTCTGAGTACAAAGTACAGTGGTCGATGGTTATACGCACGACCTCGATGACCAGCAGTTTTGTGCATATAAGCGTTGTGTGCATTTATCTGTCGGTGGTCGTTTGGAAACACAGGTAACAGTGTTCAGTATTAATAACAGATCATCAGAAATGATGTAGTAACACAATTTCAATATATTAGGAGAATAAAATTCTCGAACAGACCAAGTTATATTTGTAGAGTGGATCCAATATAACACTGTAACTGATGCGCCAGATTTGCGCGCTTAAGTTGCAGTTAGTAACAGAACTGTCACGGGCTCAGTGATTTTGTTGACCCACATTGCAGGACTCAGACTCAGACAGCGTTTCAGGTGCAAAAGTGAAAGGTTTATTTACAGGGTGACACTTAATATTTACAGTGCAGTGAATGTGCTCGGTGATCTGGTGCGCCAGGGGATTCTCAGCACTGTAAGGGAGATGAGAGTTAGTCTTGATGTCACGGAGATGGATCGAGAAATCTTGCACAAGGTGGATGTTGAACTCACGGAATGAGGCAGGTGATAATGCGTGAGAGGAGGGCAGGTCCAGGTCACCCTCTCCCTGTGCAGGGAGAGGGTGAGTCCAGGATGGAGGAGCCCAGGTGGTGAGACGCAGGAGGGAGACAGATCTGGTTCCAGGCGACCAGACGCTGTACACGGATGTGATCTCGGACGCACAAGGAGCAGGGCGAACAATCCTGAGGAGAGCAGGTTAGGATGCACACAGATATTCAACTCGGACAAGGTTCACTAAACTAGAAATGTTTCTCGGAAGAATACTCGGAATAATCACAAAGGATCGGCACAAGGGAAGCTACCATTTAGGTCAACAACCAGGCGCTGAATGAACGGCTGCGTCTGGCTTATGTAGTGCCCTGCTCCTCATCAGCGCTGATCGCCTCCAGGTGTAGACAATCTGCCTCACGCTCCCGCGCAGCTCCTCCTGCAGACAATTAACTCACCCAACACAGAGAACACAGCACACACAGACACTGATCCTGACAAGAACAGAACGGTTTTCCATATTCGATATTAAGAACTTATGATAGGGCAGTAAAAACTCGTAGAATAATTTTTTTACACTATTTCAGACTGAAGAAGTTGGTGATTATTTTTTTAGCGACTGTCGGACAGCTTCAGGCAGACGCACCAGAGACGCGTGCGTAAACACCAGAGCAGTCTAGTTCCAGACACCTAACAGCGACAGTGTGTGTGAGAACACCAGCGGAGGTGTACAGTCAAGTAACTTGTGAGAAATAGCGAGATTTAGTGAGCTGCATGTATGATACTTCCAAATGTTTTGTGCATATAGTCGTGCATATGAGCGTATGGATTCTCTATGACACAGGAACGTGTCCAGCAGTTTTGTGCATATAATCGTGTTTTGCATATAAGCGTTGTGCATATAACTGTCGTCCACTGTACAAAAATAACTCAACGTCTTCCATTATTGTTTCCTGCCCTCAATGCACATGTCCACGTTTGTTTATTACTCTTGTGTCGATTACAAATGAAATCATGGACCTTTCGTGCCACTTGTTAAGCTGAGCACGCTCATGCCACCACCCATGTCCACATTCCCAAGACGGTAATGGAAAAACTACCATACTGTTAAATATTTAGTTTCGAGCTAAAGGTTTAGCTCGAAACTAAATATTTAGCTTTAAACCAAATATTTAGAAAAATATTTAGCTTTAAACTAAATATTTAGCTAGCAAGTTAAATAGCTTCAAACTAAATCATCACAAACACATCACAAACCATCCCAAACACATGGCTTTAAAGGAGAAGAGTTTGCATGCTGAACTAACCTGCCTGCAGTCCAGACCTTTACCAACAGAAAACATTTGGAGTATGATGAAATGAGAAATCCAACCACAATGCAACAGAACCATTGATCAGCTAGAATTCTGCATCTGACAAGAATGGGACACCTCGCCTAAAACTCCAGCAGCTGTTTTCCTCACATCCCACATGTTTACAGACAGCTGTCAAGAGAAGAGAGGATGTTACGCAATGGTAAACATCACCTGTTCTAAATATGTTAAGTGCCATGAAATTCAAAATTTGCTAATATTTTCTATGACATATAGAAAATCTCTGTTTGAACAGATTATGTTCTTGTTTATGCTCCATTGGAAATAAAATATCAGTTTATGAGATTTGAAAATCATTACATTCTGTTTTTATTTACATTTTACACTGTATTCCAAAATATTTTTTTTAATTAGGGTTGTATTATATTTTTGGTAATTTATGGATCGTTTATTTTGCAGAACAGACAGAATAAACTTGTGGTCCAGTTATTGGCCTAGAAGAAAACTGTGATGCCTGAGTGGTTACTAATGTCCCTGTAAAACAACCAACAAATCAAACAGCTGACTGCTTGTGTAGTACATTATTTTGTCATGAAGAATCCAAAACACAAATCCTGAAAATAGGGTTTAGGTTGAGAATGCAATGTGTAACAAAACGTCTTCTATTAGCCTGTGGGGTTTCATGTCTTCTGACTGACAACCATCAGCTCTTGTGTAATCCCAGGGCTTTATACTAACCCAGGTGTTGACAACTACGGCACAGCTTGTAACACATACTGCAAAGAATGTACTACATGATACACATGTTACATTTGCACAGATGGGGAAATTCTTGTTAGAACCAAGTACACACTTTATACATATGTAAATGCTATGTGCCTACAGTGCTGTGAAAAGTATTTTTGCTCCCTTAAGGATTTCTTCTTTTTTTTTTGTCACACTCGTGTGTCAGATTACCAAACACGTGGTGATATCAGACAAAGATAATCTGAGTAAATACAAAATTCAGTGTTTAAATGATGATCAGTATATTAATATAAAAATATATATATCCAAACCAGCCAGATCCTGCGTGAAAAAGTAATTGCCCCTTAAAGGTGGGATATGGAACTTGGAACACAATAACATGGCACAAAGCCTTCAGCCATCTGGGTGCTAGGCTCGTAAACCCCCCCCCGCACTCGCGCTCCGACGCTCAGGCCGACCAATATTTATCACCAAACCCACTCTGATCCCCGATCCGAGCAGGACAATAAAATATCATGAGTGCGGCTCACTAATCATGTTCTCCAGCCCCGCTGATCACACACTGACTCTGATAAAAGCAGCTCCTACCTGTTTGAAACTCAATCATCGATTCAGTCCATGGCAAAGAGTTCATAGTTGCACCGCAGCTCCAAAACTTTCTGCAGTCCCTCTTAAGATCCTCTGTCCTCATCCTGCATGCCCCACTTATCCAATAAAATAAAAAAAAAAGCAATAAAATCCTCCACGGTGTGTCTTCCAGTCCAAAAAGTGACCCGAAGCACTTCTCCACTACAACAACATGTAGCTCAGTGTTAGCTAGCTGCTAATAAAAAACGTTTCCACACAGAACTTGCTCGTCACATGGGAAACCCCAGAGGAATCACCTATGGCCTCAGACAGTGGACTTGTGTCTGTACTTGTCCTGTTAGATCTCAGCACTGCGTTTGATACTATAGATCATAAGATCCTATTAAAGAGGCTTGAATATGATATTGGGATTCAGGGAACTGCATTAAACTGGTTTGAATCATATTTAACTGAAAGATTCCAGTTTGTTCATATAAATAATGAATCTTCTTCATATACCAGAGTCAGTCATGGAGTTCCTCAGGGTTCAGTGCTTGGACCAATCCTCTTAACTATATATATGTTACCACTTGGTAAAATTATTAGACAACATGGTATAAAATTCCATTTTTATGCTGATGATACTCAGTTATATTTATCAATGAAGCCTGATGAGACCAACCAGCTGCAGAGATTACAAGCTTGTCTTAATGATGTAAAATGTTGGATGATGCTTAATTTTTTGCTTTTAAATTCAGACAAGACAGAGGTTGTGACTTTTGGGCCTGAGAATCTTAGGAACAAGTTGTGTAGTAAGTCATCAATGCTGGATGGCATTAATTTGGCCTCCAACAAGAAGGTAAAGAACCTGGGTGTTATCTTTGACCAGGACATGTCCTTTAGTTCTCATATAAAACATGTTACCATGACGACCTACTTCCACCTGCGTAATGTTGATAAAATTAGGAGCATTTTGAATCAAAGAGATGCAGAAACTTTAGTTCATGTATTTATTACTTCTAGACTTGATTACTGTAATTCATTATTATCAGGATGTTCTAATAGTTCTGTTAAAGACCTCCAGCTGATCCAAAATACTGCTGCCAGAGTTCTGATGAGAGTTAGAAGGAGAGACCATATTTCTCCTGTTTTAGCATCACTTCATTGGCTCCCTGTAAGGTCTAGAATAAAGTTTAAGGTTTTACTTTTGACGTATAAGGCCTTGAACGACCAAGCTCCAGCTTATATTAAAGATCTTATTGTTCCATATGCTCCTAACAGAACACTTCGCTCTCAGACTGCAGGTCTGCTTGTAGTTCCTAGAGGTTCTAAAAGTAGAATGGGAGGAAGCGCTTTTAGTTATCAGGCTCCTCTCCTGTGGAACCAGCTTCCACTTTTTATCCGTGAGGCAGACACCTTGTGTAGTTTTAAGAATAGACTTAAAACTTTCCTTTTTACACAATCCTATAGTCAGGGTTAGCTTGGGTTCTCCTGATCCATCCCTTTAGTTATGCTGCTATAGGTTTAGACTGCTGGAGGACATACTGACCACATTTTTTCACTCTGCTGTCTCTCTTTACTCTGGCTGCCTCTGAGGAGCATGTATCTCACATAAACAAACAATGAATTATTCCAACTAGAGTCATCAAATTGTTATTGGTTTGCTTGTTACTGCTGCCATTAGTTGTTTCTCTGTTTATCTTTCTATAGACATGACGACTGGCCAGAATCCATCGGTGTTTGTCTGTGTGTCTTTCCTGTCAGCTCAGACCCCAGTCGGCTAAGGCAGAAGGTCCCCCATCCTGAGCCGGGTTCTGGTTCTGGTTCTGCTAGAGGTTTCTTCCTGTTAAAAGGGAGTCGTTCCTTTCCACTGTCACCAATCGTGCTGCTCAGGATGGAGGATTGTGCTGAACTAACAATTCAACCCAATCTGCTGGTTCCTTAGATAGAAAATGTTTTATTATTAATTGGTTGAATTTTCTGTGAAGTGCCTTGAAATGACTTGTCATGAACTGGCGCTTTATAAATAAATAAACTTGAAATAAACTTGAAACTTATGGCAGGTAAATAAGGTCAATAATCACCACATGTCCCCGGTGCTTCCAGCTGCTTGACCTGCAGACTCCACAGTACCAGCATCACTGTGCTGGATTATTTACGGTATTAGGCAACCCAAAATGGTGCCCGCTGCTCTGCCAGCTATTGGCTGGTAAATGTAAAAAAAATGCCAACGTCATGCCCGCTAAAATTAAAGGAACTTAAGGCAGCTTTACAAAATCTGACTCAGTGCTGCCGCGACAGGCGCTGTGGCTAACTGCAGCCACCAGCCAAGCCGGCACGGGATCGCGCACAGACACTTTACAGACTGTTCGTCTTCACAGCACTGCACCGGGGAGGCTAACATACTTCACGTCAGGTCTCTCCACTCTGTTATTTGATTTGATCTCATCATTTTCATACTGTATCAGGCTCTAAACACGACCTATAATGTTTTCTCACCTGGTCACAAGGAAATGAGCCATGTCAGCATCTGTTTTCACTCCCAAATGCAGCTAAAGTTCCCTCCATGAACCGAACGCATATCCAATATTTATGCGGGTGCCTGCCCGGCTTCGGTCATATTTTTTTTTAGACTCACGAGATGCCGCTGATAAAGTCTTTTTTTTCTTCGTGGTGCCACTTTTTTGGGGGGTCAGAGTGGATGCAGGTCGTTTGATGGCTGCAGAAACATCCATAAGTATACCTTCAGTGTTTGAATCCAAGTCCACGGCGGCCATGTACTTCCTGTTCAAGAGCTGTCGGCAACGCGCATGCAGCGTCAATTTACGTCACATCCCTACAACTGCGCGGGAAATTCGGACGTCGAACTGCAGCGCATTATGTAGCACACAGCGTGTCCAAGGCAACAGACATATATGCGGATGGCCTCGTTATTTTGGGTTTTTAATGCTTCATGACCCATTAGCATTGAATAAACTGGAAATGCATGTGTAGTTTTTCACAAATCTTGCCTTAAGTCCCTTTAAGATTTTACTTCAAATATAATTTTTAAAGGAAATGCTGTATTTTCATTCTACAACCCTCTAAACACCCCCTGGAGGCATTATTTTATTAAAAATATAGCTTTTAATGAAAATGTTCCATATACCACCTTTAATAACTGCTGTTCTACTCTTGGTAGCAGCAACTGCAGTCAAGCATTTGTGATAACTGACAATGAATCTTTCAAGTCTCAGTGGAAAATTTGTCTGACTCTGCTTCACAGAATTATTTTTATTCAGCAACAATTTAATATTTTTCTGAGTGTATTGCCTGTTTAAAGTCCTGCTGGAGCAACTTAATCAGCCTTAAGTCCAGACTTTCAACAGTTAAGCCTAAAACCAACAGCGCATGCGCACACTTTTTCAGGGGAGCTGCCAAAAACGCATGCGTGAGGTTGTTCTCTGTTCAGACTCACACCTTCCAAAAAGTGGAATTCAAAGTGGAATTTAATTTTGGCAAAGACCGAGCCTGTTCTACTCTCAGTACCACAGTATGAAAGCAACCTATCCCACAGCTGTGACACATCCTCGTCCTCCCCTCCCCTAACATTACCTTCCATTAATACCTGTAGGGGTCAAGCCTTGTCCAGTTTATATAGAAGTCAGCCCTGAACTCTGTCAATCATCTTGTGGATCAGCAAGATGTTTTGTGATGGGTCCTTGTGCTCTTTTTGGTCAGCAGTGGTTTTGTCCTAGAAACTCTGTCATGATGCTATTTTTTGTCGTCTTTCTTATTGTTGAATCACAAACTCTGACCTTAACTTTGATGAATGAGTACGCCGGGTTTTTAAATGTGGTTCTGAGTTCTTCTATGACCTCCTGGTTGGATTGTCAGTATGCTACTGGAGTCATTTCCCAAGGCTGGTCACTCCTACAGGGGTTCTTCACTGTTCCATGTGTTGACTATGTCTCTCATTGTGGTTCACTGAAATCCCAAAACCCTAGAAATAGAACTCAATTCATGAAATCATAATTTGAACACCACATTTTTATTTATTCAGGTTATTTTTTGTCTAATATGAAAATGTTATTGATAACAAGTTTGACAAAAAAAAAACAAAAACAGAAGAACTCTGTAAGGGGCAAATGCTTTTTCACTGTGCAGATTTTGATTACTGGTTGCAGACTGATCTGCTGTTTAAATTTACTATTTAGTCTAATGAATGAAAGGACTTTCTCTACCTGGAAATGACCAGTTCATAACGGTATTTCCATGCATGTGTTGCTTGTGTTGAGTGACGCAGGTCAGATGTTGTCCAGGCTTTAATGTGTTTGTGTGATGGAGGAGAGGCAAATGGAGAGAAGGAGCTTAGGGAAACAAGGTCATTCCTGTTTTGATATGGCAGTTTCAATCTCTCCTTTGGGAGTGGAGTAGTGATGCATACCGTTTTGGATTACTCAGCACTGAGCTTGGTGGGGCCCACTGACTGCTTAGAGGAATTTCCACAGAATCTTAGATTCCACTAAGTCTGTGACAAACAACCAAAAACCTGAACATTTGATTGGTGACTTTTTGTTAAGATCCTAACTGAACAAAACTAAAACAAACTGCTAAAATCTGCAAAAACTGGTCAAAAAACTCAAAGTTAACTTTTAGATCAGAGATCCACAAGGTCTGCTTGATAAAACGACCAAATCTGCTTTAAACATTTTCAGAGCTGATTTTAAAATACAAAATTTGGCTTTTACAGTAACAGTAAAACTTATACTATGATAAAGGTTGATATTTGTATATATAGGCTACATAAATACACAAATATCAGGTCTGATCACTTTAATCTACATTTAACAGTTTGGCTGTTTTACATGTTCCACTTTGAGCTTCTGTCATTTACTATAAGTGCTTTCTGTTCTGAATTAATGAGGATGTTTATCATGTGATGTAATCAGATAAGAATTGTGTTAAGTGTGGGGGGGGGGACTGGTGCCACTATTGGGGTCAGGGGCGGGGCTTCAGGGGGGACTGGAGGGACGGTACGCCCACGGCCCGGACATCAGAGGGGCCTGTATGGAATTAAATTTCAGTCAAAAAGGTTAAGCGTGATTTTCTGCAGCGCGCACGCGTATTTAACCGTGCGCGCGCGTCTCCGCACGTGCAATCCACAGCACGCGCGTGAATTCACCCCACACGCCCGCGTATGATTCATTACACGAGTATTCATGAACCGCGCGTGTGGATCTCCAAACAGGCGCCTGTACATGAGGCTCTCATACGAGCGTGAAGGCAAACCAGGAGAGGCTGCGCGCGCGAAAGGAAAGTAATTATGACTGTTTGGAGGAGGAGACTAAGGCCCAGTGTGATCCTCATGTGATTGGTTATTTTATATCAGTCACCGCCCACCGAAAGAACCAGCAGCAGCTTCCTGCTAGTGGTGGAAGAAGAACCAGACATAGAACCAGCTGCAGCTGCACATTTTTTTAAATCGAAATTTCTGTACAATACAAAGCAACAACAAAACATTATTATAAAATCTGGAGCTCAAACGGAATATTTCAGGGTGCTGAGAAATCCTGTTCCCCCCTGTAACTTTGACTGTCCGTTCATCCATCTACATATATAAAGTAATATAAAAACATGGCAGCCTAAACAAACAAGAAGTTATAGAAAATAGTGTTTGGTGGATGATAATCATTTCAATTGAAATTCAAAAATGTTTTTTTAATCCCAGAGTAAAATTAATCATTGTTGTAGCTCAGACTAATCAAGTCTAACCGCCAGGTTTAGTGTACGTGAATACCGAGAGACTTGATTCTCACGGCGAGTAAAAAAAACACTCAAAACAATTTTCGTTTTCGTTCATTGATTTAACGGAAGCTTAATAAAGGAAGAACGTCGACAGGGAAACTTGTCCTTTTATCAGTCTAGTTTCAGTCTAGCGAGAAACTGATCTGAAGGGCTGTGAAGCTTGTCGGCTCCGCCCCTCTGGCTGCGGTGCGCGCTCCCGAGACAGGGGAAACAGAATATTTCAGGGGAACACATTTTCGCACAAGACCTGCTTTCATGGGTCCCTCGAGCTCCAGAGCAGGGGGGGAGAACATCCAGCCTCCATGCCCAGGAGATAGCAGCCCAAACGGGGTAAAAATCCCGCCAGGGCGGTCCCTGGAGCTCCAGAGCAGACCCGTTCATTTTAGAGTTGCTTTAGCCTGTTTGGAGGCACTCTGGCTGGGGAGAGGGACGTGCACAGGGTCCTGTCATCCACCCTGGAGTGACGGTTCTCCCTCTTCTCACTACAGTTGCAACGGGAGCTTGAGCTCCAGATTTTATAATAATGTTTTGTTGTTGCTTTGTATTGTACAGAAATTTCGATTAAAAAAAATGTGCAGCTGCAGCTGGTTCTATGTCTGGTTCTTCTTCCACCACTAGCAGGAAGCTGCTGCTGGTTCTTTCGGTGGGCGGTGACTGATATAAAATAACCAATCACATGAGGATCACACTGGGCCTTAGTCTCCTCCTCCAAACAGTCATAATTACTTTCCTTTCGCGCGCGCAGCCTCTCCTGGTTTGCCTTCACGCTCGTATGAGAGCCTCATGTACAGGCGCCTGTTTGGAGATCCACACGCGCGGTTCATGAATACTTGTGTAATGAATCATACGCGGGCGTGTGGGGTGAATTCACGCGCGTGCTGTGGATTGCACGCCCGCGCACACGTGCGGAGACGCGCGCGCACGGTTAAATACGCGTGCGCGCTGCAGAAAATCACGCTTAACCTTTTTGAGTGAAATTTAATTCCATAGGCCTGGCCCAGATGTGAGTATGATGTGGGAGACGGGTCTCTTCCACATCCAAAAAAAAACTGGTGAAGACAGAAGAGAACACGGGCCCTTTTATAATTAACACTCAGCGGAGGGTGGAGTTTGGGTTCCGATTACAGAACCGCGTAAAATGCCGAATCATGCAGGGTTTCTATGTGTTACCCAGTCAGGTTTGAGTCATGGTGCTAAAAGCTTTACAAGAAAGACTCTGGTGACGTAGTAGGTGTAAAATATTGAATCAAACATTGTGCTGCATGACTGACTTTGTTTTCACTATCACATTGAGCTTTATGACGCGCAAATTTACAAGTTAATCACCGATATTGCATCCAAGTGCATTGTGGGTAAAACTCATTATCTAAGGGCCTGGTCATTAGCTCCGCCCCCCACCCAGCTCTGATTTGTTCCGCTAATGATTGGGGTTGACTATATCCCGTAGTGCTTTGTGTGCATTCAAAATGGCACAGATCAAAGACACAAATACACACATTTTAATCTTAAAAACTGACGCATTTTTGTATTTTATAGCAGATAAAGGTGGGATTCCACGTGTCCATACCAAGATGGTCAATTTGTCTTATTCCTCGAATGTTTCCGTTTTTGCCGCAATGCAGAATTTGCAGATCCCTGTTTTAGGCCCCTCGTTCAATCCTCTCTTAAACTGGATTTAAAATATGAGAAAAGAGTTGTGAGTAAACAGGTTAGCTACTTAGCTAGAAAAGCATTATATGTGATCAAAATAATTTTGGACATATTTTTTAGCTTTCTAAATAACTTGCGGATGTTTTTAAGAATTATTTTATATTTCTTAAAAACCTGCATTCAGTTATTGTATCTCACCAAGATTCAACAAGATCAAATACACTGCCTGACCAAAAAAAGGTCACAACCTCTAATATTTGGTTGGACCGCCTTTAGCTTTGATTCCGACATGCATTCAATGTGACATTGTTTCAGTAAGTTTCTGCAATGTCACAAGATTTATTTCCATCCAGTGTTGCATTAATTTTTCACCTCGTGCATTGATGATGATTGAGTCTGACCGCTGTGCAGAGCTTCTCCAGGTCTGGACTCTGTGGTGGTCCATGTGTGAACATGATGTCTCATGTTCCCTGAACCACTTTGTCACAATCTGAGTCCGATGGATCAGCCTTCTGGTCAGTCAAGTTCTTCCATACAAACTGTCTAATCTGTGTCCTTATGGACATCCAGTGTTTGTTGGGACAACAAGGAACCGTCCCCAAACAGTTTCCATAAAGTTGGACACATAAAGAAAGACGATATCTTGGTGTACTGAAGCATTAACGGTTTCTTTCATTACAATTAAAGGTTGGAGCATAACCCCTGAAGAACAAGCCCCTCTCCAAACTTTACACGTACACATTGCATTCAGACAAGTTCAGTTTTTCTGGGACCAGCCAAACCCAGATCTATCCAGAAACAGAGAAGCACAACTTATCACTCCAGAGAACATGTCTGCACGGCTGTAGAGGTCAGTGACTGTGTACTAAACAACACTGTACCAAATGCTTTCCATATTGTATTTGTTGATGTACGGTTCGGTTGCAGCTGTTCAACCATGGAACCTGTTCCATGATGCTCACTGTCCTTCAGCCAACATGGTCTACTGACTCTGCATGAAGTTACTGAGTTCTGCTCTCTGAGCTCCTCAGTATGTTTGACCTGCTCTGAGTTTAAAGAACCTACTAATTCAGATGAGCTGCAGTTTTTCTGACTTGATCCCACTAATATTTGTCCTTAGAATATAAAGATCTGAATGGATTTCTTGCACAAGTGGGATCTTATCAGGGTACCATGAATTCTCTGAGTTCCTGAAAGTGACTCACTCCATCACAGATGTTTGCAGAAGCAGTCTGAAGCCTCAGTGAAGGATTTTATACACCAGTGGCCAAAAACGAGATTATAGCACCTGAATTAAATGTTTCTAAAAGGCCGTTTCAATACTTTAGACAAAATAGTGTATTTGTACCTCATAAATAATGTGGTTTGATTAAAATGAATTTACTGTCTATCTCATCATGGTCTGATAGAGACATGGTGTATTCCACTACAGAGACATAGTACTCTGCTGGTATTGGGACCATTTTGGTTCCATTTACCAGCCAGTTATAGAATGCATCGGTGTGAGAACTATAGAAACCTGACAATCAGTTTTTGAAGTCCTAAAAGAACCAACATGAATTAAATTGAAGACGTTGATCATTTGCAATGTTTTCTTTAAAAACAGAAATCCCTGTGTCTATTATCAACGTCTGTAGAAAAGATGTTGAGAAATGCAACACAGAATCAAAAATTTGTTACTTTTTATCGCAGAAAATGATCAAATCAGAACAAAAACTATACAGTTTACAGCATGAACACGTTTTTGGGTCAGTTAAAAAAGACACAAAGTCAGCTTGTTGGAAAAAAGTAACTTTATTGTAAACTGTTGGTTTAGTTGCAGTTTATGTTTTTGTTAATGTGTGAAAAAGATGAATGTATAGTGTCAAACATATGGAACCCAATAGCTCCAATGAGATAAATTTGTATTATACATTAAAGTGATGTCACTTTGTTCACTTCTCCAACAGTATCTCTTACTGTCTTAATCCATTGCTGAGCAAAAATGAATTCATTGAAGACTAAATCTAAATCTGTTGTCAAGCTCATTGTCTTCTTGTCATTTAAAACTTGTAATCCCTGCAGTATTGTATTGTTTACTTTGCTTCCCCTTATTTTTCATGGAGCACATCCTTTAAAAATTCCATGCTTCACAGAGCTTTCCTTTTGAATATGTGACAGATGAAAGTAAAAACAGGATTATGGTCTAATCCCTCTCGATTGTTTGTGTCTTTTGGCCACTGGGAGAACTCTGATGTGGTCCTGCCGAGCTAGTGAGACAGAGAAAGAGAGGGGGTGAGGCAGAGCTGGAGACAGAGGAGAAAGAGACTTTTCTCCGTATCGTCCAGTAATGAGAGCCAGTAATAAAGTGGATGTATTCATGGACAACTGAAGCCAGCAATTAAAGAGAGAGGTAGCTAGCTTCAGACGGCCACTTTGGATCTTTTAAATGTAAATATAGCCGCATCTCTCAAAGTGCTCGGTGAGATATTCCAAATGAAATCCCTTCTCACTAATGAGGGAGCTGTGATACGTCTATACCCGGCCTAACTATGGCGCTACCTCAGTAGGCAACCCAGGCTCATGTTGAAATGTTTTAATCAGGCTGAAGGAACAGGGATTATGATATAACAAAGTTGGTGGAAAGTAGTCTTCCTCTGTTTCCCATATCAACACAGCTCTGTTTGATCTGCCCTGAAATCTACACTGCTGTGACTGTCTTAATTAGCTAAGTGGATGTAGACAACATAGCCTACATAGGAAATTGCTGGAGTTGACATGTCACTGAGTAATGTTCTGTGTTCCACTTAATAAAGAACAATAGATAGCAAAATAAAAGACGGTCACTGTTGCTACATCCATAAAGGAGATAATAAGACAAAGAAACTGCTCATATATCCCGTCAGGAGACAAATTATAGTCATTTTGAAAGCAAAGCTCTGTTGTTTGGGAACATTTGGTGTTTGCGAGATTCTTTCTTGTTGCCAGTAAATTACTATAGCTTTGATCAGCTGGTGCAGGCTGTCACAGACATGTTGCATTGTGCCATTGTTTCATCCCATCTGCCTTGATTTGATGTCTCCATCCTCATCCTCAGCATCCTCACAGCCTTCTTTAGCAGTGGGTCAGGTCACTACACATTGGGTTTTGATGCAGAAGTCTCAGAGCTACTGTCATCTCGCTGCCCAACAATGAACAACAGCTTGACTCATAATCTTGTAGTTGTGTTTCTTAAGAGGGAGAAATTGTAGCTTGGCAGTGAACCAAATCAAATGAACTGTTTAAGATAAGTAATTTCATTGCAGTATGAATAGAAAAGAGGCTGTTACATGTTGCAGGAGAGCATGATGGGCTGGACGTGAACTCCTGTCTCCAGTTCAAATCGATGGTGAAAGAGCAGTTAGTCTTTGTGTGCATTTCTACATTAATTCCTTCTATTAACATAATTATTAAGGACAAGTGTTGGCTGAATAAAATCATCCTTAATTATTTCACAAATTTAAACCTACTATAAAGCCAAGCATGTTGGAGACTTAGAATGAAAGGGATCAATCAGCTGTTTAAACTCACCTGCTTAAAAGTCATGATTTGACCTAGAACTACAGTTAAAGCTGTAGTGCGTAACTTTTACATGTCCGTGAATGTCCGTTTCAGCCAAGCCACTATCAGAGGAGATGACACAATGCAGATTAAGCCGATCGGCTCCTCAAACATCTCACGGTATTTTTCAATATATATCATTTTTACTTTGCGTGTCGGCCGGCGTCTTTTACGTCACAACAAGAAGGGAGGGGGAGGACGAGCGGAGAGTCTCATAGCAGGAGGCAGAGTGCAGGCAGAACGGGAAAGCGACATGGCGGAGAAGCCAAAGAAACGGCCGAGACACACTTATCTGGAAGTTCGTCCGAAGAGTCCATCTTTTTTCAACAGCTGTCCTTATTTAAACAGAATAAAAATGTTGTGGAATCGCGAATCACAGCGGCAGAGGGATAGCGGTTGGGGGAAGACAGGTGGGCGTACATCATATGGAAGCGCCAGCTTCATTGTTGTAATAACGCAAAATTCCTCTAGGGGGCGACAGAAGTTACGCACTATAGCTTTAAGTCATATGATAAAACACTAAAATGTTCTCAGCATTTTTACGCCAAAAATACCAAAAACCTAAAGAATGTCAGTCAGTCATTTTATAAACCTGCTTCTTCCTGTTCAGGGTCGCAGGGAGCTGACTGACACCGTGCGAGAGGCGGGGCTACACCTGGACAGGTCACCAGTCCATCACAGAGCTCCTAATGAATGTAAAACTGTAAAATAACCTGTGATACTGTTGTGATTTTCTTATAGCAGATATAAAATATCTGTTTCAAATCTTAAGAATACTTTAAGAGAGTTACATTTTATTATATAACATGTAAATAGTTTTGTTCAGTGTTGTGTGAAAAAATGTCCATTTAGACATTTCAATCACTTTTTTAAAATTTACAGATTTTTAAATTTCTTTTAATGAAACTACAATTAAACAATCAAATATAAGTTATATAACATGATTTTAATTTCATCTCTTTTTCACTTATTGTTTTAAAGCTACAGCGTTCTGAAAACATGTTGCTATAAACTGGGTTGTCATGAGGAACCTCGGGGACCTAAAGGGAACCAACAGGACTGTGACTGATTGTCCTGGTTCTGGGATTCTGGGATGTTTTGGTCTGCGTCATGTTTTCAGTTTATTTGACTGGCTTCCCTTCAGCTTTCTGTTTTCTGCTTTAGACTTTAGAGATCATGGTTTGACAACACTCTCAGCTTTCTGTGCATTAACATGGTTTTAGTTTATATTTTTCTGTTTAGATCTTATTCATAGTGTTTCCTTATTCAGTCATTACAACAGGCTGGGCATGGTGAAAGGTTCTGTGTGATGTGCAGTTTGTATGGATGGTTTTTGTACATGTACCTAAAACCCACATTGCACATGAACCCCCTGATGTATAAACAACAACAGAGTTAGAGTTTACAGATCTCACCTGAAGTCACTGCTTTTCTTTCTTTTTTTGTTTATTTGAGTTGAATTTGTAAAAATATATATTTCCATGTGTTGTTTTTTTATTCTACAGCAAATATACTGTTTGTTTTCAGCGGATGAGTTTTGAAGCTTGTTTATTTTCTATTCTTAATAAAGTTTTTTGATGTTACTCTCTGGTCATGTTTCATTGTATTTCTGAGATCTCCATCCTTATCACATGCTTTTAGCTGTATTCCATGAGAAAACATCTAGTTTGGGCTGATAAAGATAGTTTAGTTGTTATTTATCTGGTTTATTTTAGTATGAGATTCACTAGTTCTCCTGCATCAGAGGTATTCTAAAATCTGTTTGGGAAATTACCCCTTAAGGTTTGAATTCAACAAGGGTCTAAATCTCCAGTGTGTGCAAAGTACTTGTACTCTGGGTTTATTAGTTTCATCTAGAGATTAGGTAGCTTTAATATCCATGAAATTATCACTGCTTTCAGATATGTGAGTGTTCTTAGCTCAGATCCAATCCACAAGGCAGATCTTGCACTCCTAATGAGAGCTTTTAATCCTCTGAAAAGTCTCAGCTCCACCTGGCGGGCAGAAGTGAATTCCTTAATCCCTGACTCTCTCTGACGCTGGGTTTTGGTTTACTTCAGCTCTGAAGTGATGCAAGCTGAATGCGTGCAAGTGCAACAGTGAGTTGGAGTCCCAGAGGATGGTGCCAAGGCGGAGGCAATGTTTGCATTTCATGCAGCCAGTGGCATTAGGTGTCAGAGGCAGTACATATGCTGGCTGCTCCCGAGCCTCCAGAGAGTCCCGGCCCCATGGCCTCACGCGAATGCTGATACCATGGTTACTGCAAACGCCAACACTGCCTGTACTTCCAGCTCAGTCAGCTCCGTCACATGGAACTGACATTGCTGACACTGCAGGTGCCATCTTAACTGATATTTCATTCTAAAATTTGCCAAATGATTCACACAACTCTAGGAGCTCACTAACTCGAACACTGTGAGCTCTTACTCTGGGAGTTTTTTACATTTTGCGCCACAAAACCCATGTTCAAGTTTGTGTATTTAAAACAAGTTCAGAGTGTCGCACTTCTTAAAAAAACAAGCAAACTTTGAATTTTTTTTGAAACAGCAATATTTAAAACTATAAAACTGATAAATAAAGGGGTTTTTGGGGGAATGTTTTAAATTTCCTGAAATAATATTTTTTAAAACAGATAACAATTTTAACAACAGATAAAAATCCAAAGTACTTTCATATTACACAGTCCTAAAACATGTAAGAGTCGCTTAGAGAAGAACAACATGAACTTCACAAATCACTCTAGGAAACACGTCAGTAATCGCAGGTAATTTTTGGAATTTTGTTTTGATAAACTATGATTTAGCAGTTATCAAAACAAACAACAACAAGGGAAACACTGACTGGAAATGAAGAGGAGCAGTTCAGTCATCAAATTATAAGGAACATTGGTTGAAGGGGGTCCCAGGGAAGGGAATCACTTCTGCATGCAACGATGTCAAACTGAGGAACCTGGAGTCCCTGTAAACACAAGCACAAGGAGCACATCTAAACGCCACACAGAAAACCTCCATCCAAGATTCAAACCAGAAACCTTTTTTTACTGTGAAGAGCCTACCAGCCCATCTCAGACTGGAAATGACTCTAAATCTCTGTCCATCATTAAAACCAGAACTCTGTAATTAAAAAAGAATAAAGACCAAGTTGTTTATCCTGTTTACATAAACTCTGATAAACAGATCTTTGTGAATATTTGCCTTCTGTAATGTGCACGTCAGTCAGAGGAAAATGTGAACCATCTCAGTGTGTGCTTGCACACAACAAGCCACCATCACAGCAGAGTGACAACAGCATCACTGGTTCTAGAGGTGTGCTGCACATGGCAACCCCTGCTACTGGCTCAGAGGCATATCAGCAGGGGTTTCACTTCAGCTCCTATTACACCTCCATACGTTCTCACATGATATTAAAGTGAGTTAACACTAGGATCCCTCAAATGTTATTTTCTCCATGATTCACTCCCCGACTTGAAGAAAATGTAAATATGAAAAGCATCACTTTACAGAAGACAATAGCGTACCTTTGCATGGGTGTGTGTGTGTGTGGGGGGGGGGGGTGTTGAATTTTCTGGTAAAATATTTAATAACAGTCAACATGATAATGATGTCACATGATCACTGCAGTACAGTCTGCTGTTGATGTCATGGCTGATTCCTGGTCTGAAAACGTTCTTGTAATAATAATAATAATAGTAATAATAATATTAATAATAATAATAATAATTGTTATTGCTTTGATTGTTACTGCTGCCATTAACTGTTTCTCTGTTTATCTTTCTATAGACATGACGACTGGCCAAAATCCATCAGTGTTTGTCTCTTTCCTGTCAGTTCAGACCCCAGTCGGCAGAAGGCCGCCCATCCTGAGCTGGGTTCTGGTTCTGGTTCTGGTTCTGCTAGAGGTTTCTTCCTGTTAAAAGGGAGTCGTTCCTTTCCACTGTCACCAGTCGTGCTGCTCAGGATGGAGGATTGTGCTGAAATAACAATTCAGCCCAATCGGCTGGTTCCTTAGATAGAAAATGTTTTATTATTAATTGGTTGATTTTTCTGTGAAGTGCCTTGAAATGACTTTGTCATAAACTGGCGCTTTATAAATAAATAAACTTG
Organism: Pachypanchax playfairii; assembly: GCA_006937955.1. Lineage (NCBI taxonomy): Eukaryota > Metazoa > Chordata > Actinopteri > Cyprinodontiformes > Aplocheilidae > Pachypanchax > Pachypanchax playfairii. Next base: position 2,876,149 of record SSNP01000059.1, on the reverse strand, counting down.
AAATAAACTTGAAACTTAATAATTTCCATTATTAATCCCTCTTGGAGAAATACGGCTCAGCATTTAACCCATCCTCACCGTGAGGTGTACGGCGCCCGGGGGTTCAGCTGCAGGGTTCAGTATCTTACCCAAGGATACGTCAACACGTAGCCTCTGCCGGGACTCGTGATCAAGTTCCGGTCTCCTGATTGGAAGATGAATTCGGCCGCCCCCGGGAGGATTGAAGGATGACAACGTTCGCCCCGCGGCAGCAGCGGGTTCAGTATCTCGCCCAAGGATACTTCGGCGCATAGCCTGCCGGCACCGGGGATCGACCTCACGGTTCTTTAAACAAAAGGCGCTCTCCCTTCCGCTACACTACGCTGCCCGCCCAAATAAATACATACATACATCCATAATTGTACCAGTAATCAAAGAGAATTTTTCCTGTGATCTTTTATCTGTTATGATCACCTGAGCAGAGCGTCTGAAATCTAACTGATTTGTGTCAATAACAGACATCTTCACACATTGCACACTGCAAGTTCCAGGCCTGTCCTAGCCTACTAGTCCTAGAAGTGTTTATGAAAAAATATGATATTGAAAAATGATCAGAATCAGGTTTATTTGGCCAAGTATGTTGTACATACAAGGATTAAAGATAAATATACAGTGTTGGACATAGAACACATAGAGCACACGCAACACATGAGATATGAGCTACGTTCAGCAGCATCATCCACCATAAATGTCTGATTGGTGTTTGAAGCTGTTTATACAGATAAAATCTAATTATTTCATGAGAAAATAAATTATTTCTTCATGAAGGTGTTAAAGAGACCATTTCATACAAATTTCAGGACTTTGTGGTTATTTATTAAGTATTAAGCAGTAATGTGAAACATTTTATATCTAAAAAACGTCAGGAAACACTGATTAACAGACCTTTCAATCTGTCTGCATCAAAATGCGGCTGGTTTTGTCAGGCTGCAACTCATTAATATTCATTATTCAAATTTGCTGGACTCTGATTGGCTAACAAACTAGCCTATGAGAGCAAGGTATACTGTTTCCTGCCCCGCTGCGCATGGCAACACCAGATGTACTCTCTTCCTGTTTCTTACGTCTTATGCTAACAGCTTTTAGCCAGCAGCATGCTAGGCGTGGTTTCAACTGCGGGAGCTGATGAATACTAATGAACAAAGGAGTTGTGATGAAACAGATACAGACCGTTCGAACTCGGGTTTTATCACCACCTGCGTAGTTTGAGAGATAAAACTGAAAGAGAAGTTGTTGACCTGTTTTCACACCCACTATGAGGGTAAGAACACCTGTGGGGCTAAAATATTCAACAGAAACACTGTTTTTAATGGAATGGCGTCTTTAAACATGTTTGTTCAACATGGTGGTTGATGGTCTGGAGGAAGAACCTGGTCTTGGGTCTGGTGGTTTTGGTGTTTAGTGACCTGTAGCTCCATCCTGAGGGGAAAGAAGAAGATGTGAGATCCTGGTGAGAAGGTCTCTGATGATGCTGCGGGACCTTTTCCTGACTCTGGAGGAGTCCAGGTCCTGAATAGAGGAGTCCAGGTCCTGGATGGAGGAGTACAGGTCCTGGATGGAGGAGTCCAGGTCCTGGATGGAGGAGTCCAGGTCCTGGATGGATGAGTACAGGTCCTGGATGGAGGAGTACAGGTCCTGGATGGATGAGTACAGGTCCTGGATGGAGGAGTCCAGGTCCTGGATGGAGGAGTACAGGTCCTGGCGCCAGTGATTCTCTCTGCAGACCTTATAGCTGTGTTTCTGTCTAGTTTGGTTGAGAAACCAAACAAGACTGTAATGATTGTGGATTTTGTAGCAGTAAACAGACTAACAGGTGATTTGCCTGATGTTAATATCTGTTGTGATCTGTGCTAAAAGGGGAAAAAAAGTCAAAGATAAAATGAGGGGAGAAATTAGGGGATGAAAAAACTGTAGCAGTTTACATGACCAGCACAAGTGAAAGGACTGTCACAAATGAAGCCTTCATCTTCAATGACACTTTGGACCTGATTTATTGAAGCTTTGCGGTTGTTAAAACAGGTGCAAACCTCTCAGCAGCCACCAAAACAATCAGCAGGTGATTTACTAACGATGCGCAGGTAAAACTGCATCTGTTAAACCATTTTAGCGCTTTCCCCCTTGATTAATATGCAATGTGGGCGTCAGAAGACCCAAAATATTGTGAGGAGAACATTTAAATAAGTGGGTGTTCCAGACGCACTGTGATTTATCAAACCTGAAACTGTTAGCAGCTTCTAATTTTGTGTGTATTTTTACCAACTTTGAAAAACGTCTTAACTTGGCACGAAAATGCAAGCAGCAATCGTTTCGTGAAGACACAAACAGATGTCTGGATCGTTCCAGCACACTGTGGTAGTTAGTGCTAGGATCTCTGGCTATTTATTGTGTGTTGTCACAGATTTTAAATGCAATGTTACACGGGCAGATATATAAATTTTCCAAACACTTGTATTAAATGCAACTAAGCAAGGCTTTTAAAATATTACTAGCTTTTCTAACATTATTGGAGCAATAGGCTGACGATTCTGTAGAGGAACCGCAGACAGACGCATTATTTAAACGTTCAAGTGTGCGACTGGCAGGGTGTTATAACATACATTGTAATCCAGGCTCAGAACACGATTGTTTCATTCTGAGGAACAGTGTTGTATTTACAAGGTGAGATGGTGAATATGGAGATGGATGGCTCTTGGGTATGTGCGTTAAGTTTTTTGTGATGTAAATATCATTCTGCACCTTTATGGATCTAATAGCAGCTCCTGATCTGTTCCTAAGGTGATGGAGCAGACCCCCTTTACCCCTCCCTCCTAACACTTGTACTCAACCCGACTACTGAGGTGGAACATGGATATAATCTGACCCACATACACACTAGAAACATAGTGGAGAACCTTCAGCATCCTGAACAGCAGGTGTCGGTGTTTGGACCGTACTGGAGGGGAACTTCACGCACCAGCCAAAGTTGATCTGCACTGTTGTTGCTGTATGTTACACAACATCACAGACCAGAGCCTGAAGATGTCTTTGCTGCAGCTCAATAATATTTTTTACCTCTTCCTTCATATTTGAAGCTCCGATGGCTCAAATTGAATTTTCCGTTTGCACCTTTCTTGCACCCGAAAGAGAACAGCTCTGGCAAACTCCTCATTTAAATATTGCAGTTTGCACCTGTTATCAATTGCGTAATCAATCTTGGCAGATCACCCACAAATCAGAAAGACACCCTTGGTGCAAAATTTTTGCACACAATTTTGAGCTCTTTACTTTGAATAATGATTAATCAGGCCCCTAATGAACTCAGGGAGGAATTTTATAAAGATTTTTGTTTAGGGGTCCTTGCATTAAAGGCACATCAGGCCTGACTAGAGAGTTGATGTGTATAAAGTGTTTCTAGTTGGTGGCCTGTATTATTTGACAGCTGAGTTGTGTCTGTACTCACTGAGTGAGGCAGGAGGCTGCAGTCAGGTCACAGTTCAGGAGCAACAAGCTTATTCTTGCTTCCTGTTTACTAGCTATGCTAATGTTAGCTGACAGAAAGCAGTTGTTGCATGCCATCAGGTCAGCAGCAGATTGGGCCGGTGAATCAACTCCATAAGACTGAGGAGCTGCGTGTCTCTCTTCCTTCCACAATACAACATCCCTTCATATCCAAAGGCCACCGCGGTTCCTCTGGGCATTTCTTGTTGCATGATGGGATAAATTCAGCTGTTCCATTTGGTTGGTTTGAAGGAATGCTGTGGGTGAGCCCTTTCCTCTGGTTGGTCAGTGGAGCGAAGAAGGATATCAAAGCTCCATCGTGAAGGGGGCGGTACCAGGGCTGAGAGGGTCATGTCTCACTGGGCAGAGCAGGGGGCCAAGGAGTCTGTCACATGGCTGATAGCTGATTTACCACTTCAGTGAAGAGATGAGGCCTCCTAGGCCACATGTCTTTGTCCACTACACACACACATACACACCCAAACACACACCAACCTGCTGATAAACTTCAACACACACGTTTCATTGACAGACAATCCTTACTGCTTCACAGTGTTTTAACAACCTTAAACATTGATGTACTTTCTCCTTAGTCCTGACAACTTTTTAGTAGAGCTGCAGCTGAAGCAACTATATTGATTTCTGCTCAGGCCATTTCAGCTGCAGCCTTTCATGGGCTTCTGTAACTGTCTTTGTCCGTGTGTTTCCACCTTTTTTTTATCCCAACCATTTTTGCCATCTGCACCCATTTCCTGCACTCACAAGGGATACTCCACTCCCCCCTCTCTTCCCACCTCTGCTCTCACACTCTTCACATTTTGTCCATTTTAGATGTATGTGAGGGAAAATCCATGCCTTGAATTGGGTGTTGTTATTTGCAGTAGCACATGCGATGTCAGACATCTCTTTATAAAAAATAAAATAAAACTAAAAGAGAGAAAGAAAAGAAACACCTGGCTAAAACACACTGCCTTACAAGTCCCACTCATCCATCAATGAACACCATATCTTACAAAACATGTACAATGTTTTGTCCACTGGAAAAGCACAGGTACTCTCTTTTTCAATCATTCTGCCATATGGTGAATGTAGTCTCTTTTAAGCAGCTAATGTGTATTGATCTGTGCTTTTCACCGGATATAACAATGAGCAATACATAAGAATGGCTTAGAGTGGCTGGGTCACTCCCATGAACAGAGGGTGCACACCAAAAAACCTCCAGCTCAAATATGGAAACAAAACTCAGTTTATGTTAATTATAGTTGCTCTGCAAATAAACTACACTAACACTATGTTCAGTGACCGATGCCGACACATTCTATGATCATGCATGAACGTTTCAGCATGGTAGTATAGATCAGTAGCCTGTAAAATCACATGAAGCTTTGCTTTTACCTCTCTGTTCAATTAACAATGCTTAAAAGAATTCTGTAAAATCATTTTACGGTTATGATGTTTACAAATATTTATAGGATTTACAAATAATAAGAACACATCTGTTTTAATGGTAGCACTGGCAACATATGGCACTGGTAAAAAAATGTAACTCCATTAATTTAAATGATGACCACTACACGGTTGGCATATGGCAATCAACCAACGCTCTATTGTAAAGTTACTTAGTCAAAAATTAACAGCATTATTTCTGGTCATTCCACCTTGTTATTCATTTATTTATAAATGTTACATTTACTAGCTAAATGTTTAGTTAGCAAGCTAAATATTGAATTTCATTTTACTAAATAAATATTTATTTTCAAAAATATTTAATTTTGAAAGTTAAATATTTAGGTCTGGCATAAATATTTATTTTCTGACTTAAATATTTATTTTCTAAATTAAATATTTAGCTTCCACTGAAGGGCGGTTCCTTTGCTGCTTTACGGTAACAGCTGTTTGTAGCAGCAGCGGTAACAGCTTTTTCTGCTCAATGACCGGAGTTCGCTTTTCATTGACATCATGTCAGAACATGAAAGAAAAAGGAACAGAGTAATGTCATCTAAGGCAAAGTAAAGAAAGCGTGAGCAAGATGGGGAAGTCGCTAAAACCAGGGTAAACATCGATGAGGCTACACTTGCTGGAATGAAATGCAAAACCGTTGTTATGACGGTTTATGCTGCCCTGTTGAAAAATGCCGCCATAGTATGAACTGACAACTTATTTCATAATGGGATGTCATTTGAAGTGTATACAGTATTCTTGTTTATGGTGAGTGTGTCCTGTTAATTATTTAAACATATTTTTATGATCCTTCTCTGATATTTTCTATATAAAAGCCCTCTGGGTCCTTATCAGCCATTGTTGGGTCCTCCTCTGGGTGTGTCCAAACATTTGCCTGTTGCTCTGACAAGTAAAAATAACATCATATTTAGTGTTTCTGTCCTGGGAGAATTTATTTGATAAGTAAAATGTATTTATGGAAACAAAAATAAACAATAAATCTGTTTACTGAAGTGAAGACTGTAGAACGGTACATGTGCAGAAGGAGCAGGTAGCATGTTTCGACAGAACACCGGTTCGAGCAACGGCCGTCTGAGCCGCGGTTGTTTACAACAGTTGTAATTCCACTTTTAACCACTGGGTGGGAAAAGTGAAATAGTTATTTCATATTGCTTTAATGTGTTCTTCTTCCTCTAGTCTGTCCTCCTCTTCAGTGATGATGTTGGCCCGTTCAAACAATGTTCTTACTACTGAGAGTTTGTGGATTGTGGGATGTTCAGATGTCCAGAGCAGATACTGATCTCTGTGTGGGGGTTTTCTGCAAATCTTGATTTTTATATTCCCATCCTGTTTGTGTTTGATGTTTATGTCCAGAAATGTTATGGTTCTGTTTGTTTCTTCTTCATGCGGGAACTTGGTGTTTCCAGTGGTGTCAATAGTGTTCAGATGGTCTGTGGGTTGTTGTGTGTCCAACCTTGATTTATTCCAGTATGTCTTTGACGTATCTTCTCGACAGTAGTTATGGCTTTGTTCTTCAAGTCCTCCATGAAAATGTTGCTCATTATTTCTGACTGGGTCTCCCATTGCAAAGCCTTGTTTTTGCTTGTATATTGTGCCAATAAACTGAAAATATGTGGATTTAGTAACGTATCGTAATGGGTGTAAAATGCCGTCAGCTGTGAGGTTTGTGCATTGTTTTATTGTTTTGTCAGATTTGAGTCATTCTTATATGATGTGTAATGTGACGTTGATGGGAGTTTTTGTAAAGAGAGACACTACATCATGGGATACGAGCATCACATCTTCTACTGTCATGGTTTGGAGTTCTTGTGTCAGATGTTTTGTGTTGATGCAGTGATGTTCTGTTTGTCCCAGTACTGAACGGAACGTCTTTTTTGGAATTTTGGGTGTTCCATAAAACCGCGAGTGATACTGGCTGTCGGGACTAGGTGATCGTACATGTCCTAGGTTATTTTTTTACTTTCTAATAGAGGTTTCAGTAATGATTTGAGAGTACCTTTTTCTCTTCTATTGGATCTGTTTCGTATGTTTCCTTGTCGTTTAGCATTATTTCCATCTTCTGTTCCTATGTTGTTGTGTTCATTATCACTTTGGATCTTCCTTTATCTGGTGATGGCACCAGAATCATTATTTACACATCCAGACTTCCTGGTTCCATAACGAATCACATGTGAGTCTGCAAGGCTGCCAAGTCTTCAGCACAAGCAGCTGGAATTCCACAACGACCAGCAGCAAAGAGTAAAAGAAGCAGCCCTGATGTAACATGTAGTAAACCTAAGAAACCATCACATCCTTCCCAAAAACTGAACTAATACAAGAGAAACAAAATGAGGATCAACACTGGAACTGGCAACCCAGCAGAAACATCCGGGAGGGGGTGAGAACAAACTTTTTTTTTTCTACATGAACTGTGGGACTCAGATTTGACAACAAGGTCTAATTCTTACATACTGCACCTTTAATATACCTGTGATTTCATTTCATAGGTCGACTTTTTCCCTTTTGTCTTGGATTCTGTGGCACAATAGTTCCTTGCTAAAATGAATTCATCTTGTACATGTGTGTGCTGTGATGGGTTACACACCCACTTTTCACTTGTTTTTTTGCATTTTCGTTTGTTGTGGTTTTGCTTTTGTACACGTTTTTTTTTTATCTGCAGAGTTCTTAGAAATTCCTGTTTATGTGTATCTCTCAGGTGTATCTTTATTTCAGTTTTCATCTCTTTTTCAGTTGGAAATGCGACTCTGAAGTGGTCCATCTCCTCGTTAATCCTCTTGTTGATATCATTAAGTTTGTTCGCTGTACATCTTCTTCTTTATTTTAGTAATGCCTTCCTTGTTTTGTCAACCAATTTTTGGTATTATATAGGTTTGGATGGGAGTCTTTATGTTGAGGCTGCTTGGAATGATGTTTTCCTCTCTACATTGAAGGTGGAATTTTAAGTGATTCCGGAAATGAGCCTGTGTTTTTTCCAGTCTCTGTAGATGGCAATAAGCTTTGACACAATTCTCCCCAAAAATGTCTTCATAATCTTGTCAATAAGTTCATTGTGTTTTGCTTTTTTCTCACAGGGAAATCAGCTGATAAGACACATCACATCAACACCTGGTGATGTTTGAGGAAGGCTGCAGATGACAGCTGAAACATGTCAAGGTAAATGAAAAAATCCTTGTACTTGTCTGAACAAAAGAAATGTTGGATAGATTTATGAAAAAAAAGAAGACATATTGAACTTATTGATAAGATAAGAAACACTGTGATTACAGCTTTAAAAAGACACGAGGTTACACAACTTGAATGGTAGAGACAGTCTATGTAAATATTCAAAGGCTGCATCTTATTTCACAAGATGTAGATTTCAAATCTTTGAGAAATGTTGTCACATAATAAACCTGGATTCAGAAGCAGTTACAATCAGGAGCAAGTAAGTCAAGAACAGACTGATATGTGTGAAGTGATTAAATGATATCTTAGATAGAATTTGTGATAAAGATTTTTAATAGTTTTTAAAACTTTTTCCAACAGTCTGACCAAAGATCCATTTCATTACAGAGGTTCATAAATGATTAAAAATAAGACTTTCAAAAAATAAGTTACTGCAACATTTAATTTTTAACTAATTGAGTTTTACTGAATTGAAAACAAGATGATTCAAATCAAATCAAAAGTCTGACAGAGCACAAATAAACAACTGCAACACTCACTCATTCGCACTCGCTCGCTCGCTCACTCGCTCGCTCACTCGCTCACTCACTCGCTCGCTCACTCACTCACTCACTCACTCACTCACTCACTCACTCACTCACTCACTCACTCAGTGGACTGGCCTCAGTGTATTCTGTTTCTATGTTAATGATCATGTTTTTGTATTTTGTCATGAAGCCCTTAGCTAAGGTCAACAACAGCTAATCAACATTGGAAAACATTATAGCATTTACATTTCAAGTGATTATCAAATGGCCCAGATCAAGATAACCTGAGGCAGAGTAGATTACCAGCCTAGGAGACCATAGAGGCAGCTGAAAAAGTGAAGAATTATGCACCTTATTGCTGAACTAAGGGAACAACAAAACAACTCTCAGTCCAAGCATCTTTCTTTCAAACACCAGATCTGTCTTCAATAAAATGAGTGACCTGGAGCTGCAGACTGTGTCCAACTTCTCTGTCTTGTGCTTCAGTGTGATTAATTTAAATCAGACATGTCTAAAGAATGTTCTCCTCAGTTTGTAAGGTTAGAGTTTAAATGCAACACTACTGCAGCACCAGTGTTAACTATAGCTACACTTTAATGATGTCACTCCATGAGCTGCACACCAATATAAGGGGCTTTAAAAATCATCTGTAATGTGCATTGCTTTTTACATTCTGATTCAAAATATAACTTTTATATGCTGATTAACAATTATTTATGACGACACAGTGTGGAATAATGTGAATAAGTCATAGAAAACCATAGGGAGGGTATTTTCTACTGCTTTATTTACAGTATTGTGCATGTTTCTTGATCTATATACTACAAGACCACATACGTATGTTCTGGATTTGGTTTGGGAGCTATAAAAAATGAGACCGTTCAGAGACGAGATCTCTCTTCTTTCTCTCTGTCAACATGTTAGTGTTAAGTGAAGCTGAGTGCTAGCTGGGATTCCTGTCTGGTATCCTGTCTGACATGAAAGGCCGCTTGCTGGGACCGGGGAAGTAACTCAGAGAGAAGTATTCCCGCCGGACCCTCCAGCAGATGGAACACGAACGAACACCTTGAAGGATGGGAGTGTCGCAGAGACCGAGTGCCGCTTTCTCCCCCGCAGATAAAACGTGATGCGGGGGATGTCTCAAATCTCTTGCAATCTGCAGATGTGAGCGACATGAAGAGAGCACCTGGCTCTTCAAGGGAAGCAGCCGTTTGAGATGTGACAGAATGGCTTGTCAAATAGAATCACTGTAATGGAGAGATAATCCCACAGTCATCACTCAGAAAGGCATGTCTGCAGGGCATCTTGGAGGAATAGCTAGATTTGCTTTGCAACACTTATACAGTAAACACCACTGGAACTACAGAATGTTCACAAGCCAGAATCAAAGGTCAGAGAAGTTTAGATGAGAAAAAAGATAAACAGTTTCAATTTTTGCTGAGGTGACGGGAGATTTAAAAGTTCTAAAGGTCAATCAATGATATGTTGTTGCTGGCTGGTGAGTAGTTCCTGTGATGAACAGGATTGGCCCTTGTAGGCCTGTCAGATGACAGAGACAAGTCAGACAAAAGAGTTAGCAGCTACTGCTGTGTATGCAGAGATGTGCTTTTCATTTCTTGTCACTTAGTGGAGTTTTACCACTCAACCACCTTCCTTGACCTGTCACTCAGTCTTCTGACAGCTACCCCCCCCCCCCCCGCTCCCCTTCTTTTCCCCTTTCACCCATCTGGTTCCTCCAAGTGTTCCTTCTCTTTTTTACCATGGAGGACTGGGGTCTGATTTTTATGTGTCAGGCACCCTGTTCGGTGTGACAGCTCCCGATCTGCCTGTCTCATTAGAAACAGCCAGCTTGGTCTGGGAAGCAGCGGGAGAGGCGAGTGGCGTTCACTTCTCCCCAACCCGGGAACTGTGAGATCAGCTCTGTGAACACCAGTCAACCAGATCATCATCTGGCTTGATCTAACATCCACACATACACTGATCTGTTCAACCAGAAACCAGCTGAAACAAATACACTCACATGGACATCAAGTTTTTCAGCCCCGTTTTCAAGTTCGGTGCAGTTTTCCTTTGGGTATTTCCAGAAAAATGTAAAAAACATTTGTAAGGAAGTTCAAGAACAGGTTTTATCTGCTATTTTTTGCCATTAAATGTTGCTTTTGGATTACGGCTCATATAAAAACAACATTTTGTTGTTTTGTCAATTATAATGTGTGTGTGATACTTTTCACTTTGTCCCCAATACTGTGTTTCAGTCCTAGTCTATCTTTAGTAAACACGGCAGCAGGTCTCTGTATACTTGTATCCCACTTATTTTCTCCCAGGGGACGACTCTTGATAGAAGAAAACAAAGGTGTTTACTTTTTAGACCTGCATATCAAATGGCCTTGAAGGACAAAAAAAAAAAAACCTTTAAAAAAATTAAACATCAGACATCTATGATTCCTACTTCTTTATTGTTTGTCCTTGAGTATTAATTGTGCAACGTAGAGAGACATCCATTAGGCAGGCTTGCATTTGATGTTTTCTGACGCGAGACCTAGATGTGAGACGGTGAATAGTTAAATTCTAATTGCGTGAGGAATTTGTATCGTTATAATTTGGGAAGGCTTTGTATTCTTCCTTTTTAATGAATGTAACACAGCCATCTAGGATAAGAAGAAGCTGAGATTTTGTGAGTTTATAATGAACTGTGAAAGGCCTTTGAATATGTATGAGGATGCAAGACCCAAGGCAAGATGTACACAAGCTCCCCTAATGGGTGTGGAGTTGATCATATCATTTCCTTCCAAAGACCATGCCTCATTTGGTATGAAGTTGAATCCAGGGCAATTTATTGTAACGTGGCACAGCTTTGGAAGAAGTGAGGAACAAGGAAAGTTGTGGTGAGATGGAAAGAACTCAATGCATTTGATTTCCACTTTTGTTTGCTTATATTCATCATATAGTCATCGTCTGCAGTTACTTCATATAAAACCAGAAGAACACGTCCCACCTTCCCGCCCTCGCCTCAGTATTTCTTAAACTAATGGTCGGTTTTACTAGAAAGTATAAAAACACTGGGAAAGAAAAATCCTTCATTTTATTAAAAAACATTTCTGACTTATCTCAGGAAAGTTTCCTTCACGTCTCTGCTTTATAAAACCCATGATTCTCCATGCTAGACTTGTTAAATGAGTGTGTGACTTTGTGTCTGTGATCAGGACTCACCTGTACTTGTATAATGTAACAGTATTGCAGGAAACAAGAAACTGCACATTGTAATGGACTTTTGAATGACAGGATGTAGTTTTATGGTTGGGTTAAAGTATATTCCTTTTTGTAGCAAATAGACTGGTGACCTGTCCAGGTGTAACTCCACCTTTCACCCAATGGCTGCTGGGTTCCACCCACAGGTAAAGCCAATGCAGCACGATTTCAAACTGAAGCTTCATACCACTCAGTGGAAATGCAGGATCATTTTACTCTGAGTTTGACATGTGAATTACATACTTGACACAGCCAAATGTTCTAGGACACAACCTCTAAATGATTTCATTTAGGTCGTCCAGTCACTTCTGCAGCCACAGCTGTATAAAATCAAGAATTTAGACATGAATACTGCAACAAAACATAAAAGAACTAAAACATTGAATCATGATGTGACCTGTGCAATAAGTTAAGTAGGGGATACTGACAAGGACGATGCAGAGACGTGAACCGTCCAACGCGTGCTGTTCCAGCATATCTTACCAGTGACCGAAGCTGGTCCATGACAATATGGATGAAACAGGTTGGTGTGAAGGAACTAAACTGACCTGCAGGTAACAGAACACCTCTGTGTTGGAATAGACCTTCTCCAACAACAATGACTGACCTCACAAGTCATCAAAGCTTTTCATAAACACACCTTGTGGAATGCCAGACTAGTTGGAGCTGTTACAGGTTGGCCAACTACATTTTAAACCTTACCAATATAGAATAAGATGTCCATAAAATATACAGTATATGTATGTATCAGAGGGTGAGCAAAAACTTTTAGCAATATTTGTATGACCTGTAAACTCTACGCACCCCATGATGATAGAAAAACAATGCTGTGTGGGTGTATGCACGATTCATTGTACAACACCCTAACTGTGATGCTGACCTGGCACAGCAGCAGTCGCTGAGCACTCTAAGTGATAACCCCTCAACCTGGAACATTTCAATTTCAACCTGTGATGGCTCCCTGGAGAATGATTTGAATGTTAAGTGCACTCTCCAATCCAGGCGTCGTATGAAAATGTAATCAGAGGACTATCATCTCCCTGGCAGACAGAGAGTTGGGTTGACTCTATGTGGCAGGCGTTGGCGCTGGCCTCATTTTCCCTGCCAGCAGGTGTCCTCTCTGGATGTAATAGGCTTTACATGTGTAATTAACACGTGGCACGGCTGTCAGCCCTGGCCACAGCCTTAGTCCAGCTTCAACCTCCTTGACTTTCATTTTTATTCTTTTTCTAAATTCATTTCAACACCCTTTCTTTCCCCCTTCATTGTGAAACAGAAAGGCTGCGGTCCAACTCATGCTGTTGTGGAAGTAGGTGCACAAGAGAAAAACACACGGACGAAGAAAGGCGAGCACTCACATGTACAAGAGTGGATTGCTGGTGTACAGCAAAGTTCTACAGCACGGAAGGGACACGGATGGAATTAACAGCTTGCTGTGTGGGCCAGCTAATGCCTTAATACCCCCCTCTCATGAAACCTGTAATTAACAGGGCTCTGTTAATCAAGAATGAAACAGAAGAGAAGCTGTGGGCTAATTGGGGCCGACATGCTCTGTAATTAGAGTAATAGTCACACATTGGGATTTTATGAATGAATGAATTTGCCAGTTTTCTTTTTGACAAGGCTTCATTACATTGAACAGGGCTAACAGCATTATTTGCATGTGTGTATATAAAGGAGACAATATGTTGCTGGTCATTTCTGTGGGTTTTCTCTCTTCCTAACTTGACCTGTGGTAATTATGTGTGTGGATGAGGATTGAGGGTGTGGGGGAGAAGGAGTGAAGACTGAAGGATTGGGGGAGGGAAGTCCAATTATTTTTCAGCCTTCCTTCTCTTTTTTGCCCCAAACCTTTTCTTCAGCCATGTGCTGTTAGCTGTCAGAGGGAAGGAGTTGGATTTCTGTGTTTGATTTGAAAGAAATGGGAGAAATTAAGCATCTGTTTAATCATAAACACAAACTCTAACCTATTTCTAATATAACGATGACATTATGTTTAGCTTTTCAGCATTTGAGGGATATTTGAAGGGAATGTATCCTCATTTTGTTTAAAATAGTCTTTCATATCTCTTTTTATTATTGTGTTGAGGATAGTGATGTTTGAAGGAGATTGAAAAAAACATCTGTAGTTTTTCTAAGTTTTAGGAACGCTGTAGGAACAAGGGTTCCTCTTCTTCTGATGACATCATCTGAGCTCTTTAGAACCACTACGTAAACATATTCATGTTTTTGAGCTACAAATCCAAGAATCCTCCGTAATCATAATTCAGCCATGACTGATGCCTTAAGGGTTTTTACTGAAATGTGTTTATTGTTTTATGTGAAATTAAAAGACTTAATTAGATTTACATGTGTAATTTAAACAATTACATTGTTATTGTATTACACGCATGGAAGGATGGAAGTCCCCAGCTTGTGCTGCTCCTTCATTTTTCCTTCAAAGTTCCTTATTTGTCACATGATGCAGTGACTGAGAAGATGCATCACAGCACTGTCCCCTCTAAACTTAAATTTGATGTTAAACACCAACTACTTCCATTAATCCTTTTAACTTGAAGATGCTTGAGAACTTAAAGAGATAAGAGCCCCCAGTTTACCATCAACCTGTCCACATTATAAATCTGGTTGGCTAAGATACTAAAGCTTCTACCAGATAAATAGGAGGAGAACCAAGCCAGGACAGAACCTGACATCCCAGCAAGATGTCGGAGTCTAGACAACAAGATCTTAAGATCAACTGTGTCAAATGCTGAGAGGTCTAACAGGACCAGAAGAGTGTATTTCCCCGAGTCTGCGAACATCATGCTAGACACTTTCCGTAGAGTGGTGCTTACGAAAACCGGACTGAAATGTGTCAAATATATTGTGATCCTGTAAAAAGGAAACTAGATTTTCGGACACCATTTTTACCAAGACTTCACAGGAACGGAAGTTTTGAAATTGGCTTAAAGTTTTTTGGATTCGTTGGGACTAGATTAGTTTTTTTGAGAAGTGGCTCTATAGCATGTTTAAAACAACTGTGAAAAACACCAGTAGAAAGTGACATGTTAATCAGTTTGGTAACCCAAGGACCAAAGACATCAAACACTTTTAAAATGAGTTTATATGGTAAAAAGTCAGAAGGACAAAGGGATGACTTCATCGTGGAGACCAGCGCGGAGATATCATCATGTGTTACAGGTGTAAATGGAGACCATGAATGGGAGGGGGGGGGGGGGGGGATTTACCCCCCTCTGCTTTTGATGTCCCCCCCTCTGGTCCTTTATTTTTTATCCCTGGGGGGGATAAGTTATTTTTGTACTTCTTTCTCGTCCAACCATACTTGCCAACCCTCCAAATTTAACCTGGAGAATCCAGAATTTTAATATTCTCCCGGGACCATCATTCTCCCAAATTTCTCCCGATTTCCACCTGGATAACAATATTGCTAAATTATTGTTACCGGGCGTTGTTTCCGGCCGGTTACACCATCTGTTGTACAGATACTACTATTTAATTAGTTAACTTACGTTACTACTGTAAACTGTTATTTTGTCAAATAACCGTGTGTTTAATGTATGTATGTATGTTTGCAGTTGTTAAAACAGGCGCAAATCTCTCAGCGGCCACAAAAACAAGCAGCAGGTGATTTACTAACGGCGCGCAGGTAAAACTGCATCTGTTAAACCATTTTAGCACTTTCCCCCTTGATTAATATGCAATGTGGGCGTTTCTGTCAGAAGACCCAAAATATTAGGAGAACATGTAAGAGGGCATTCCAGTCGCAGTGTGATTTATCAAACCTGAAACTGTTTGCAGCTTCTAATTTTGCATGTATTTTTACCGCCTTTAAAAAGCATCTTAACTTGGCACAAAAATCGGGTGCAGTAGTTGTTGCGTGGAGAAGACGCAGATAGACGTCTGGATCTCCAGCAGTTTTTAGTGTGTGTCACAGGTTTTAAATGCAATGTTACGCGGGCAGACACATTAATTTCCCAAACACTTGTGATGCAGCAATACTTTTATGATATTGCTGGCTTTCCCAACATTATTGGAACAATAGGCTGTTCACATGTGCAACTTGTTCCCCCCTCAGACAGACAGATTCTGTACAGGAACTACAAACACATGCATTCTTTAAAGGGGGGGTATTATGCTTTTTTCAGACACACAGTGCCACTCTATAGCATACTCCAATGACTATGTTACCTTAAGTTGATCTGTAAAAGCTGTAAATAGAAAAAACAACCTTTAAGAAATTTGCCCTCACATCATGGCCGCTCCAAATTTTGGCCTCTGTCTCTTTAAGACCTTCCGACACTCCCCCTTCAGCACGCTGAAGAAATGCTAACAACAAAACAAGGTGACAGCGTGGAACATCACCTTCACGCCGAACATAACAACACAAAAGCCAGCTACAGTGCACCGATTGTAGGACAGGTTAAGCTAAGAAATGCTAACAACAAAACAATGTGACAGCAGTTGAACTTACCGGTGCTAGCTGCAAAGACGTTCTCCTGAGAGTGGGAACTGCATTGTCCTTAAGTTACAGCTTAGTTACTAATCCACTGTCAAATAAACTTTTGTTTAGAAAACAATCCTCGTTAAAGTGCCTGGCACAAATGAAACAGATCTTTTTTGGAGGAGGGTCGCTTCCATAAATGAAGCCCAACCATTTCTGACGAACAGTCTCATTCTGTGGAAGACTAAAAAGAGGGCAGCCGTCTTGACATCCAAAGATACATTTCTTCCATGATGGCATTTTGGAGTTATGAAAAGCGCCCAGAGAAGTTGTCAGTTGATAAGCTCAGGAAAGGTGCACTCTCGCAGTTCCACCAGGTGTTTGCTAATTGCTGCTACCGCTGCTCTGCCTGCGTTACATGCGGGGGAGGGGTGCTCTCCTGTGAGGGGAGCAGCGGGCATGAGCTTGGCGGCTAACAACAATATATATGGGGCATTTCAAGGAGAAATGGGCGTTTCTGGGAGGAATCAGGCAAACGGCTTTCAAAATGGCTGCCATGAGAGTGTCTAAAGATTAAATGTTGCAGTGTGGGGTCTTTAGCTTTTAGTTAGATTTATAGTTTTAATCTAACAAAACATAAATAAACAATTTGCAATTACTAGTCAAGTAAGTTTTATACACGTACCTAAACCCCCAGCAAAGTGGTTCTGCTTAGTGACAGATCTATACACGTCAAAGACTGACCCACTTTACGCGTCCCAGCATCATTTTTCTATATTTTCTCATGATTTTGTTGTCGTAATTTTGACAGTTGATGGCAAAACATTGTGTCATTTTTTGTGCCTCTTTGCGTCACTGTTTGCTGCGTGTCATTTTGATTCAGTGCATAGCAACAGCGCATGTGTGTCATGCGGGAAGTCATGTGACGTCCAATCCAGTAATATATATCAATGATGGAAACAAAAGATTCTGAAGGTGCGTATAGCAGTAGCTACAGAGTTAGCTGTTAACATATATTTTGGTGGATTTGTTTGTTTACTTATGTGTCAATTAATTAATTCATTGACCTTTCACTCAAGTTGTAAGCTGAGCCTGCTCATGTCCCCACCCACGTCAGCATTATTTTTCCACCGCTCAAGTGATTCGTTCTGCACTATGCCGCACCACACACAAGTGCGCCATGCCGATTTTGTCGGTGGAAAAGGGGCATTAGAGAACGGTTGTGCGCACATTGTCAGTAAATATCAAGCCTCTAAAGGGATTACAAGTTGTTCTTACCTGTGTGTTGGGGTGAAACTTCAGGTGTTCATGTAGAAGTTAATCCATGAAAGCAGAGGGGTTTGGGGAATCCCCTCAGTGTAACGCGAGGCTCAAAGCGGGAAAACTAAAACTAAGTCTGTGTCACAGTCACAAAGAGAAAAGACGACAATCAACTCATATCGCCTCGTTCACCGCATATCATCCCAGCCAGAGACCTCCATTTTATTAGAGGGGTCCAAGTCATGTGATTTTAGTGAAGCAGACCCCCGAGTCATCAGAAGAGGGGTTTCTTTCTGGATCAACCAGGAGGGGGTTTATTAGTGTCAAAGACACTTTTCTGCATGGCGTGTCTTTTCACAAAAAGCTCTTTTCCTTCACTTTTTGTTTTGAAATTGGTGAATTTGACAAAAGTTGCTCTTTTCTATTGCAGATTAGTAAATTACTAATAAAACAGGGTCAGAAAGGGGACTTTCTCTTTACTTGTTCACTCATTTTTCTTTATGGTCTGTACAACTATTATAGATAGTGGGTATCCACTGTATTAACAGATTATGCTCATTTAAATACAATCATTTTTTTTACTGAATTGAATTGAATTGATCTATTTAAATATAATTGTAGAATTATTACCATTCTGAAACCTCTGAAATGACTGAAACTTGTTGGCTTTATAATACTCAAAGATACAAACCTGATTCCAGATTTTTTGTTACTTTAGACATAAAAAAGCATCAACGAACAGCATCACTTAAAGGCAATAATAATCTTACCAGAGTAGATTTTAACTGAGAATGTGCTGGTTTTCAAATTTTTAGAATGAAAAAAACAAATGCTTTTATTTATTTTATTTTATTTTATTTTATTTTATTTTATTTTATTTTATTTTATTTTATTTTATTTTATTTTATTTTATTTTATTTTATTTTATAACCAAAGTATGAAAGTCTTTGCTTGACCTTACAATGACCATTTTTGAGACATTAACATTGAATAAAAAAACCCTGGTATTGAACAGAATTTGAGATTGTTTGTTGGCTGGTTATAATAGGTGCCTTTCCCAGAAAACATTTTGTTCCGTTATCTTGGCCCCTGCTGTCAGTTGTCTAGATTTTTCCCTTGAGCTGCGTCTTAATGTGAAGCCTCTTTTCTTAAATGAGGACATCTTCAAAGCTGTTGTGATGACACAGTGCACAATGCCTCTTTTTCCTCCACAGCTTACAAAACAACAGGAATCTTTCATTTCATATCTACCTCCAAAGCCCCCATCACCCATTGCATTCTGTAATGGACGGAGCACCTAAATATGCCCCAGACTCTCCACCTAGTCACCCACTCTCCTCCATGTCTCGCCCTTTTCTAGTTTCTTCTCTACACTCTCCACAGTCAACATCCTCCATCAAGCTCAGACTATTATGACTTTCATCTCTGCCTTTCCATTTAGTGAAGTGGCTTGTGCTATTTTCACATAGCTAGCCAGTGTTTTAGCTATACTTTAAATGAGGATGTAGTCTCTCTATGAAGCAGAAGGCTGATGTGCATCCACAGTAATACAACAGGACTTTGACAGTGTATGAACTTGGCTGTTGGTTTAGCAGTACACTTATCAGTGCCACCTGCTCTTTGAGTAGCCTCTTAATTATCAGATCAAAGGCAGTGAAAAGGTGCCAAGTGGTTAGGAGCTACAGCAGCACGCTTCTGTCCTTTGATCGGCTTAGCCCCAACCTCCTCGAAAGCAGCCTGCCTTAAATTAAATATGGACAAACATCTCTCTTCGACTTGAGCTCCTTTCCCCTCATAAGTTGCAGCAGTTTTTGTTCATTGCATTCTGTTTGATGTGAACAACTGCTTAGCCTAACAATGAATGGCAGTGTGATTAAGAAGGAGTGGCTAACCAATCGAGGGCAGAAGCTTCCTGTGAAGTTACCTGAAAAGGCCTACGCTCTCGTTGGACCAATCAAACAAGCTGTTAAGTGTCATCTATAAAAAGACTGTGTATGTGTGTTTACCACAGTCTATTTGATGTATTATTTGCAGGCTGATTTATCTGATGTCAAAGTAAACACCAGACCTCATGTTTCCTGCTCTGTGTTGGCTGAATGGACTCTCTCAAACGTGAACACAAGATCTGGCCTGGTCTGGCCCTAGACTGTCATGCTACTTCTGTCTTGCATTAAGCTGGAGACTTTATGAGTGAGTTGGGCAGACTTAGCTGAAACAGTTGAGGTTTTGTGTCACCAGATGTTTTATATGCAAGCGGCGAGGCAGAGGCAGGCAGTAAGAAAGAAAGCAGAGGGGGGTTGGCGCTGACTGGGCTGCCAGTCAGGTGCTCTGGGTGCCCTTTTATGAGCCACTACACTAATGAAAGTAGGGTTCTGGGACCACTGTGGAACATCAGAGGCCACACCACTCCACCTAGTCACCATCTCCATCTACACCGGAATGTCATAAAGCTTTAAAAGCCCCCCACCCCCATTATCCACTTCCGTCTCTATTCCTTTCTGCTGTCCTTTGCACTGATTGATAGCTTTTCATTTGTTGTTGTGTTTTCAAGTGACTGCTACAACGTGTCACCTTCACCTCACAGGGGTGCAGCAGGATAAGACCAATAATTTACTATTAGGCAAATGAAGTGTGAGATGCTGATGGAGGAACTGCACTGACCGCTGGTTGATAACGGACCACTGCTACAGGGGCCAGCATATGGAAATCTGCAGCGGAAGCAGC
This sequence comes from Pachypanchax playfairii, assembly GCA_006937955.1. Taxonomy (NCBI): domain Eukaryota; kingdom Metazoa; phylum Chordata; class Actinopteri; order Cyprinodontiformes; family Aplocheilidae; genus Pachypanchax; species Pachypanchax playfairii. Next base: position 2,855,806 of record SSNP01000059.1, on the reverse strand, counting down.
CACATATGGAACAGATATACTGAGCTTTTCTGTGGTCAGATATGCTGCTGACACTTCACAGACCTGCTGGTGTTAAGTTGCCACAAAGACAATCTGACTTATGATCTCTAGTTGTCCTAGTGTGGAGTCTTCAAGCTCTGCTTTTTTCAGTCAAGGGTCAGCTCTGAAGATATACCAAGACCACCCCCCTGCCATTCCAATAATCCTCCTAGAAGGTTGATGCATAAGGTTTTAACTGCATGCTCTTTAGACTTAGCTAGAGGTACTTCAGTGGGTCTGAAGTCACCATCATCCTGTCATGTTTAACATTTACTGTTGCTATTGCAATACAACGGTTGTTAGCATGTTTATTAAACTAACATGTAGAATTACATCAGTTCATTCTTTTCCAGTTCCAGCTTGCCCCTGCACAGGTGGCTGGTGGCCAACCCCAGAAATAACTTAGACAGACAGGTCACCGGTCCAACATCCATCCATGCATACACTCTCACCTATTACCAAATCAACCAAACATGCATGTATTTTGTCTGTTTGATTATTTGTTTTTGGTTTGTGGGAGGCTACCATAGAACAAGGAGAAAACCAAACAGACTCCACACAGAAACATCATAGCTGGGAATCAAACCCAAGACCTTGCTGGACCACCATGCAGCCCTTTATTGTGGAATTTCTAAAATACAATCAAATATCTTCTTACTGGGACTAACAGTAACTGGATTACCTGTGCACCTGTTGTGATGTTCATCTTTGACTCAACTTGGCATTTGGGAACTGCAAGCTTGGTTTTTCAAGTTCAAGTTTCAAGTTTATTTATTTATAAAGCACCAGTTCATGACAAAGTCATTTCAAGGCACTTCACAGAAAAATCAACCAATTAATAATAAAACATTTTCTATCTAAGGAACCAGCTGATTGGGTTGAATTGTTATTTCAGCACAATCCTCCATCCTGAGCAGCACGATTGGAGACAGTGGAAAGGAACGACTCCCTTTTAACAGGAAGAAACCTCTAACAGAACCAGAACCAGAACCAGAACCCAGCTCAGAATGGACGGCCTTCTGCTTGAGCCGACTGGGGTCTGAACTGACAGGAAAGAGACAAACACCGATGGATTTGGGCCAGTCGTCATGTCTATAGAAAGATAAACTTTTCTCACCTCTCCTGCTCAATGTGTTATATGTTCACTTTTTATGCCACTTCCTTTAGTGATAATGAGATGTGCAAGATGTATAGTCTTTTGGTTGGACCCACAACATGAAAACAGCTTTTTATTTCTGTAAGCCAGTTACTGCCGCATGGCCGGTTTGGTCCAGTCACAGTTCTTAGGAGGTGCAGTATGAAACTAACAGGTAATTGGTGTTTTGTATAGCCTAAAACATATTTTTTCATATTATTATTTCATATTTTATATTTCTTATATGAAGCATCATTCTAATTATTGTTTTAATAATTATTAGTTGATTTTTACCTCAGAATCTCGCAGGTTTACTTGGTTTTCAGTCTACATTATTATAGATGATCATTTTCACTGTTTAGATCAGATTTGAGTTTAGAGATTGTAAAAACAGTTAAAGTCTAATTTAAATATTTCTGTCAAACACAAATAGCATTTTTTTTACTTCAAAATCATCTCAAACAAGTACATTTCTAATCGTCACTTCCTGCTTACCCACTCCCCTATTCCCTAAAACACTCCCCTCCTTTGTTTTTTCTGAGTAGCTTTGAGGGTCAACTCTGGCATGTCTTGGATTTCTTCTCACCCATATTCTGTCTCGGTGTATCAGAGCAACTTAAGCTCCATGTAGATCTGCAAGCTGGGAAATGCATCATCAACCAGGTGGATTCACTCAGCCAGCAGTTTCTGATGGTGTTCAGGAAAAGAGTGCGTGATGAAAGACTGACAAAGAATGTATATGTGTGCCTTTGTGTGTTTAAACCCACCTCACAGGACAAACATTACCACAATCTCTCTTCCTGTGCAGGTATTAGTAGGATTGTTCTGGATTAGACTCTGGATAAAAAAGCAGTTGTATATTTCTAACAAAGTACAACATGCTTAAGTGGAAAAACCATGTGAAGACAACAACAGGAGATATGAAGACTTTAAACTGTGAAATGCTGTAATGACCCTGTTTACTTTCAGATCCCTAACCTACTATGACAGTACTCAGCCTTCGAATGTGGTGAAGTGAGAGATGGGTTAGTATCTGAGGGATGTGTTTTAGCTTGTGGTTTTCATCAGGGTCATAATACAACATTTATTCATGTTCAGGGGTAAAATTTATTAAAGCAAATCAAGGAAACACATTTCTGTAATACCAGAAAATAAATAAAGAAACGACTGTGGGGTGGGTGTGGCTCAGTGGGTAGAGCAGTTGTCCTCCAATCAGAAGGTTGGTGGATCAATCCCAGCCATCACATGTCAAAGTGTCATTGCCCCCTGATTTGCACATCGGGTTGAATGAATGTTAGCCCCTCCCTTATCCCCTGATTTATTTGTGAATGGGTAAATATAAAACTTGTAGTGTTAAAGTACTTTGAGTGGTCTGAATGACTAGAGAAGTGCTGTACAAATACATTTACCATTACTGTAGACCCACATCACACCCCCTGAATCTTTGGATGTTTCATTTCTCAGTTTTAACCTACAGGCTCCAAACATACTGTCCTGCATTTGTTTTGCTCACAGATTCAAGTTAAACTTGTCTGAGGAGGATTTTATCCTACATATCAGGTCTGGCAGTTACACATCTGGACCTTCAAGAGGAGGCCACCACCAGCCATCACTGTTATGAGTCAAATCCTGCCATTACACACATCTGTTTGTTTGATTACTGATCGTTTGATTGATTTAAAGCTGGAGTGCGTAACTTTTACGTGTCCATGAATGTCCGTTTCAGCCAAGCCACTATTAGAGGAGATGACACAATGCAGATTAAGCCGATCGGCTCCTCAAACATCTCACGGTATTTTTCAATATATATCATTTTTACTTTGCGTGTCGACCGGCGACATTCCCGCACTGGCGCGCAGGAAATTAAGTCTTTTACATCACAACAAGAAGGGAGGGGGAGGACGAGCGGAGAGTCTCGTAGCAGGAGATCATTCACTAACCTGTCAGTTACAAATTAGCAGGTGCCTTGTCTCCCGTTTGTAATAAGCTATTTGCGTTTCTGCGGAAAATAAATAAAAAATACAATAATTACCTCTTCCGAAGAGTCCATCTTTTTTCAACAGCTGTCCTTATTCAAACAGAATAAAAATGTTGTGGAATCGCAAATCACAGCGGCAGAGGGATAGCGGTTGGGAGAAGGGGGGTGGGGGGGGGACAGGTGGGCGTACGTCATATGGAAGTGCCAGCTTCATTGTTGTAATAACACAAAATTCTGCTAGGGGCGACAGAAGTTACACACTATAGCTTTAAACTCAGAGGAGATCATGTATTTGTTGTAGCAGCCCTTTATAGATCAGACAGGCCTCTGCATCTCTTCTTCCAGGCTGCTGACTCCATGTGAGATGTTGCTTTTAGATAATTTTAATTTGGTTGATTTTATGTTTTTATTAGGGCCGGGACTTTAACGCGTTAATTAAGATTAATTAATTACACAAAAATAACGCGTTAATTTTTTAACGCATTTTAATCACACTTATTGAAGCACCGCAGAACATCTCTCATGAGTTTCAGCGGACCGATTATACTGGAGCACCTACCAGCGTTCATTATTTAGGACAACAACAAACCACAGTGAACATGAATGAAGAAGCGACCGCTTTGATTGGCCCCGTGGATGGGAAGTTTTGTTATAAAAAATGACTGGATGGAAGCGTGGATAAGAGCATGTGTTCAAGCTATGCAGCAAGGAATTTGCACATCGGGCCTGAAGTATCACCTCAATGTTAAACATATAGCAGCTAGCGTGGACGTTAGCCCGACTCCGAGTACAAGTGTAGACATTTTCTACACTTAATGCACTGGTCTGTTGGACTTGGTTGAACAAAAATAAACAATATTTTGTTGCTTAAGCTTATGTGTATTCAGTCATGATTCAATGGTATACTAAAAATCCGTTTGAAAAAAATTCTCACTGTTCTCTGGTCAAATATTTATATGCGATTAATTTTGATTAATTAATTACAAAGCCTCTAATTAATTAGAATAAAATTTTTAATCGAGTCCCAGCCCTAGTTTTTATATTATTTATTAGATAAGGTTGTTTTCTTTTCTATATATAATGTACAGCACTTTGGTCCAGTGCTAGCTGTTTTAAAGTGCTTTATAAATAAAGTTGGATTGGATTAGACTGATAAACAAAGTAGATTGTCTGTGCTGATCTTTGGCCTAATCCGTTAAGGTAACATCATTAAACATTACTCTAGTATTTACCATCGGACAAAACCTCCTGATTTTTATCATGTCACAAACCAACACCTACAAACTGTATCACACCAACACCAGGTAGTTCAGCTGAGGATCAACTTTTACCAGTCTACAGTAGAGCAGGACGTTGGGTTAAAGCATGGACGGGTCACCAGTCCACCACAGGACAGTTCCATAGCCTGTCTAGAATGAAAACATGTCTAATTTAAAATGCTGCTCATTTTGGTAAAAGATAAATAAACGATTGTTTTATTGAATATAGAAAATAATGTAGATCTGAGTTGTTTAGACTGTGAAGTTCGTACTTCCTGTTAATCCGTATAATTCATCCTTAGAAAACTCATTTTAAGTTGGACATTTTTTATAATGTTCTTGTTATTTTAAATGATCTTTTTATTATGATACTATGTTAAACAAGTCCAACAAATACACAAAAATAATTATAAGTTTTATAAATCAAATCTAAATTTTGGCAGCTTAGATTTTATTCTTACTTTTTTTCTACTAAATAGTTTTCAAATGTTGACGTTATATAAGTAAATACTAGGTCATAAACAACAAACAAATGTATGTGCTGTGGATAATTTAACCAGAGTCATCTTGCGTTTTCATTTATTTTCTCCTAAACTAAGCCAACGTAGCTCCGACCACTCCCCACCCCTACACATCACTTACCCGGGCACTGGGCTGTGTAAGCGTGCTCAGTGGTGGGGATGGGAGATGCTGAGGAAGGGGAACGAGGGAGAGGGTTGGCAGTACTGAGTCGCTCATGCGAAAGCAGCTCAAGTGCTTGTGGTCATTATCAGAGCAAAAGTCTCAACGTTGCAGCACCAATTAGTTTTGACCCAGAAGGAATAGACTACTGACTGGGGAGGGGCATCTCTCCATCAGCTGCAGATTCAGATAGACAACCATACATATGTATTTACATTTACAAGGTTGAAACCCCATACTCACATAAACACACTCACATAAACACACTCACATAAACACACACACACACACACACACACACACACACACACAC
>SSNP01000059.1:2827901-2845401 GCA_006937955.1 Pachypanchax playfairii | reverse complement strand
GTATCCTACATCTGTCCTACATGTATCTTACATGTATCTTACATGTGTCCTACATGTATCTTACATGTATCCTACATGTATCTTACATGTATCCTGCATGTATCTTACATGTATCTTACATGTATCCTACATCTGTCCTACATGTATCTTACATGTATCCTACATGTATCTTACATGTATCCTTCATGTATCTTACATGTATCTTACATGTATCCTACATGTATCTTACATGTATCTTACATGTATCTTACATGTATCCTACATGTATCTTACATGTATCCTGCATGTATCTTACATGTATCTTACATGTATCCTGCATGTATCTTACATGTATCTTACATGTATCCTGCATGTATCTTACATGTGTCTTACATGTATCTTACATGTATCCTACATCTGTCCTACATGTATCTTACATGTATCCTACATGTATCTTACATGTATCCTGCATGTATCTTACATGTATCTTACATGTGTCCTGCATGTATCTTACATGTATCCTGCATGTATCTTACATGTATCTTACATGTGTCCTACATGTATCCTACATCTGTCCTACATGTATCTTACATGTATCTTACATGTATCCTACATGTATCTTACATGTATCTTACATGTATCCTACATGTATCTTACATGTATCCTACATGTATCCTACATGTATCTTACATGTATCTTACATGCATCCTACATGTATCCTGCATGTATCTTACATGTATCTTACATGTATCCTACATCTGTCCTACATGTATCCTACATGTATCCTACATCTGTCCTACATGTATCTTACATGTATCTTACATGTATCCTACATGTATCCTGCATGTATCTTACATGTATCTTACATGTGTCCTTCATGTGTCCTACATGTATCTTACATGTATCTTACATGTATCCTGCATGTATCTTACATGTATCTTACATGTATTTTACATGTATCCTACATCTGTCCTACATGTATCTTACATGTATCCTACATGTATCTTACATGTATCCTACATGTATCTTACATGTATCCTTCATGTGTCCTACATGTATCTTACATGTATCCTACATGTATCCTGCATGTATCTTACATGTATCTTACATGTGTCCTTAATGTATCCTACATCTGTCCTACATGTATCTTACATGTATCCTGCATGTATCTTACATGTATCTTACATGTGTCCTGCATGTATCTTACATGTATCCTGCATGTATCTTACATGTATCTTACATGTATCCTACATCTGTCCTACATGTATCCTACATCTATCCTGCATGTATCTTACATGTATCTTACATGTATCTTACATGTGTCCTACATGCATCCTACATGTATCCTGCATGTATCTTACATGTATCTTACATGTATCCTACATGTATCCTACATCTGTCCTACATGTATCTTACATGTATCTTACATGTGTCCTACATGTATCTTACATGTATCCTACATGTATCCTGCATGTATCTTACATGTATCTTACATGTATCTTACATGTATCCTACATCTGTCCTACATGTATCCTACATGTATCCTGCATGTATCTTACATGTATCTTACATGTATCTTACATGTGTCCTACATGTATCTTACATGTATCCTGCATGTATCTTACATGTATCTTACATGTGTCCTGCATGTATCTTACATGTATCCTGCATGTATCTTACATGTATCTTACATGTATCCTACATCTGTCCTACATGTATCTTACATGTATCCTACATGTATCTTACATGTATCCTTCATGTGTCCTACATGTATCTTACATGTATCCTACATGTATCCTGCATGTATCTTACATGTATCTTACATGTATCCTACATGTATCCTGCATGTATCTTACATGTATCTTACATGTATCCTACATCTGTCCTACATGTATCCTACATGTATCCTGCATGTATCTTACATGTATCTTACATGTATCTTACATGTGTCCTACATGTATCTTACATGTATCCTGCATGTATCTTACATGTATCTTACATGTGTCCTGCATGTATCTTACATGTATCCTACATGTATCCTGCATGTATCTTACATGTATCTTACATGTGTCCTACATCTATCCTACATCTGTCCTACATGTATCTTACATGTATCTTACATGTATCTTACATGTATCCCACATGTATCTTACATGTAGGATACATGTATCCTACATGTATCCTGCATGTATCTTACATGTATCTTACATGTATCCTACATTTGTCCTACATGTATCTTACATGTATCTTACATGTGTCCTACATGTATCTTACATGTATCCTACATGTATCCTACATGTATCCTACATGTATCCTGCATGTATCTTACATGTATCTTACATGTATCTTACATGTGTCCTACATGTATCTTACATGTATCCTGCATGTATCTTACATGTATCTTACATGTGTCCTGCATGTATCTTACATGTATCCTGCATGTATCTTACATGTATCTTACATGTATCCTACATCTGTCCTACATGTATCTTACATGTATCCTACATGTATCTTACATGTATCCTTCATGTGTCCTACATGTATCTTACATGTATCCTACATGTATCCTGCATGTATCTTACATGTATCTTACATGTATCCTACATGTATCCTGCATGTATCTTACATGTATCTTACATGTATCCTACATCTGTCCTACATGTATCCTACATGTATCCTGCATGTATCTTACATGTATCTTACATGTATCTTACATGTGTCCTACATGTATCTTACATGTATCCTGCATGTATCTTACATGTATCTTACATGTGTCCTGCATGTATCTTACATGTATCCTACATGTATCCTGCATGTATCTTACATGTATCTTACATGTGTCCTACATCTATCCTACATCTGTCCTACATGTATCTTACATGTATCTTACATGTATCTTACATGTATCCTACATGTATCTTACATGTAGGATACATGTATCCTACATGTATCCTGCATGTATCTTACATGTATCTTACATGTATCCTACATCTGTCCTACATGTATCTTACATGTATCTTACATGTGTCCTACATGTATCTTACATGTATCCTACATGTATCTTACATGTATCCTTCATGTGTCCTACATGTATCTTACATGTATCCTACATATCCTGCATGTATCTTACATGTATCTTACATGTATCCTACATGTATCCTACATCTGTCCTACATGTATCTTACATGTATCTTACATGTATCTTACATGTATCCTACATGTATCGTGCATGTATCTTACATGTATCTTACATGTTTCCTACATGTATCCTACATGTATCCTGCATGTATCTTACATGTATCTTACATGTATCTTACATGTATCCTACATCTGTCCTACATGTATCTTACATGTATCCTACATGTATCTTACATGTATCCTTCATGTGTCCTACATGTATCTTACATGTATCCTACATGTATCTTACATGTATCTTACATGTGTCCTGCATGTATCTTACATGTATCCTGCATGTATCTTACATGTATCTTACATGTATCCTACATGTATCCTACATCTGTCCTACATGTATCTTACATGTATCTTACATGTGTCCTACATGTATCTTACATGTATCCTACATGTATCCTGCATGTATCTTACATGTATCCTACATGTATCTTACATGTATCCTGCATGTATCTTACATGTATCTTACATGTATCCTACATGTATCCTACATCTGTCCTACATGTATCTTACATGTATCTTACATGTGTCCTACATGTATCTTACATGTATCCTACATGTATCCTGCATGTATCTTACATGTATCTTACATGTATCCTACATGTATCCTACATCTGTCCTACATGTATCTTACATGTATCTTACATGTATCCTACATGTATCTTACATGTATCCTGCATGTATCTTACATGTATCTTACATGTATCCTGCATGTATCTTACATGTATCCTACATGTATCCTACATCTGTCCTACATGTATCTTACATGTATCCTACATGTATCCTACATGTATCTTACATGTATCTTACATGTATCCTACATGTATCCTACATCTATCCTACATGTATCTTACATGTATCTTCATGTGTCCTACATGTATCTTACATGTATCCTACATGTATCCTGCATGTATCTTACATGTATCTTACATGTATCTTACATGTATCCTACATCTGTCCTACATGTATCTTACATGTATCTTACATGTGTCCTACATGTATCTTACATGTATCCTACATGTATCTTACATGTATCTTACATGTATCCTACATGTATCTTACATGTATCTTACATGTATCCTGCATGTATCTTACATGTATCTTACATGTATCCTACATGTATCCTACATCTGTCCTACATGTATCTTACATGTATCTTACATGTATCCTACATGTATCCTTCATGTATCTTACATGTATCCTACATGTATCCTGCATGTATCTTACATGTATCTTACATGTGTCCTGCATGTATCTTACATGTATCCTGCATGTATCTTACATGTATCTTACATGTATCCTGCATGTATCTTACATGTATCCTGCATGTATCTTACATGTATCTTACATGTATCCTACATCTGTCCTACATGTATCTTACATGTATCTTACATCTGTCCTACATGTATCTTACATGTATCCTACATGTATCCTGCATGTATCTTACATGTATCCTACATGTATCCTACATGTATCCTACATGTATCTTACATGTATCCTACATGTATCTTACATGTATCTTCCATGTGTCCTACATGTATCTTACATGTATCCTACATGTATCCTGCATGTATCTTACATGTATCCTACATGTATCTTACATGTATCCTGCATGTATCTTACATGTATCCTTCATGTGTCCTACATGTATCTTACATGTATCCTACATGTATCCTGCATGTATCTTACATGTATCTTACATGTATCCTACATCTGTCCTACATGTATCTTACATGTATCCTACATGTATCTTACATGTGTCCTACATGTATCCTACATCTGTCCTACATGTATCCTACATGTATCCTACATGTATCTTACATGTATCCTACATGTGTCCTACATGTATCTTACATGTATCCTACATGTATCCTGCATGTATCTTACATGTATCTTACATGTATCCTACATGTATCCTGCATGTATCTTACATGTATCTTACATGTATCCTACGTTATCCTGCATGTATCTTACATGTATCTTACATGTATCTTACATGTGTCCTACATGTATCTTACATGTATCCTGCATGTATCTTACATGTATCTTACATGTATCCTACATGTATCCTACATCTGTCCTACATGTATCCTACATGTATCCTGCATGTATCTTACATGTATCTTACATGTGTCCTGCATGTATCTTACATGTATCCTGCATGTATCTTACATGTATCTTACATGTATCCTACATCTGTCCTACATGTATCTTACATGTATCCTACATGTATCTTACATGTATCCTTCATGTGTCCTACATGTATCTTACATGTATCCTACATGTATCTTACATGTATCTTACATGTATCCTTCATGTATCTTACATGTATCCTGCATGTATCTTACATGTATCTTACATGTATCCTACATCTGTCCTACATGTATCCTACATGTATCTTACATGTATCTTCATGTGTCCTACATGTATCTTACATGTATCCTACATGTATCCTACATCTGTCCTACATGTATCTTACATGTATCTTACATGTGTCCTACATGTATCTTACATGTATCCTACATGTATCCTGCATGTATCTTACATGTATCTTACATGTATCCTACATGTATCCTACATCTGTCCTACATGTATCTTACATGTATCCTACATGTATCTTACATGTATCCTACATCTGTCCTACATGTATCTTACATGTATCTTACATGTATCCTACATGTATCCTACATCTGTCCTACATGTATCTTACATGTATCTTACATGTGTCCTACATGTATCTTACATGTATCCTACATGTATCCTGCATGTATCTTACATGTATCTTACATGTATCCTACATCTGTCCTACATGTATCTTACATGTATCCTACATGTATCCTGCATATATCTTACATGTATCTTACATGTATCCTACATGTATCCTACATCTGTCCTACATGTATCTTACATGTATCTTACATGTATCTTACATGTATCCTTCATGTGTCCTACATGTATCTTACATGTATCTTACATGTATCCTACATGTATCTTACATGTATCTTACATGTATCCTACATGTATCCTGCATGTATCTTACATGTATCTTACATGTATCCTACATGTATCCTACATCTGTCCTACATGTATCTTACATGTATCTTACATGTATCTTACATGTATCCTACATGTATCCTACATCTGTCCTACATGTATCTTACATGTATCTTACATGTATCCTACATGTATCCTACATCTGTCCTACATGTATCTTACATGTATCTTACATGTATCTTACATGTGTCCTACATGTATCCTACATCTGTCCTACATGTATCCTGCATGTATCTTACATGTATCTTACATGTATCCTACATGTATCCTACATCTCTCCTACATGTATCTTACATGTATCTTACATGTATCCTACATGTATCCTACATCTATCCTACATGTATCTTACATGTATCTTACATGTATCTTACATGTGTCCTACATGTATCCTACATCTGTCCTACATGTATCTTACATGTATCCTACATGTATCTTACATGTATCCTTCATGTGTCCTACATGTATCTTACATGTATCCTACATGTATCCTGCATGTATCTTCCATGTATCTTACATGTATCCTACATGTATCCTACATGTATCCTGCATGTATCTTACATGTATCTTACATGTATCCTACATCTGTCCTACATGTATCTTACATGTATCCTACATGTATCTTACATGTATCTTACATGTATCTTACATGTATCCTACATCTGTCCTACATGTATCTTACATGTATCTTACATGTATCTTACATGTATCCTACATCTGTCCTACATGTATCCTACATGTATCCTACATGTGTCCTACATGTATCCTGCATGTATCTTACATGTATCTTACATGTATCTTACATGTGTCCTACATGTATCCTACATCTGTCCTACATGTATCTTACATGTATCCTACATGTATCTTACATGTATCCTACATGTGTCTTACATGTATCTTACATGTATCTTACATGTATCCTGCATGTATCTTACATGTATCCTACATGTATCCTACATGTATCTTACATGTATCCTGCATGTATCTTACATGTATCTTACATGTATCCTACATGTATCCTACATCTGTCCTACATGTATCTTACATGTATCCTACATGTATCTTACATGTATCTTACATGTGTCCTACATGTATCTTACATGTATCCTACATGTATCCTGCATGTATCTTACATGTATCCTACATGTATCTTACATGTATCCTGCATGTATCTTACATGTATCCTACATGTATCTTACATGTATCCTTCATGTGTCCTACATGTATCTTACATGTATCTTACATGTATCCTGCATGTATCTTACATGTATCTTACATGTGTCCTACATGTATCTTACATGTATCCTGCATGTATCTTACATGTATCTTACATGTGTCCTACATGTATCCTACATGCATCCTACATGTATACTGCATGTATCTTACATGTATCTTACATGTGTCCTACATGTATCCTACATCTGTCCTACATGTATCTTACATGTATCTTACATGTATCTTACATGTATCCTACATCTATCTTACATGTATGATACATGTATCCTACATGTATCCTGCATGTATCTTACATGTATCTTACATGTATCCTACATGTATCCTACATCTGTCCTACATGTATCTTACATGTATCTTACATGTATCCTACATGTATCCTACATCTGTCCTACATGTATCTTACATGTATCTTACATGTGTCCTACATGTATCTTACATGTATCCTACATGTATCCTGCATGTATCTTACATGTATCCTACATGTATCTTACATGTATCTTACATGTGTCCTACATGTATCTTACATGTATCCTGCATGTATCTTACATGTATCCTTCATGTGTCCTACATGTATCTTACATGTATCCTACATGTATCCTGCATGTATCTTACATGTATCTTACATGTATCCTACATGTATCCTACATCTGTCCTACATGTATCTTACATGTATCTTACATGTATCTTACATGTGTCCTACATGTATCCTACATCTGTCCTACATGTATCCTGCATGTATCTTACATGTATCTTACATGTGTCCTACATGTATCTTACATGTATACTACATGTATCCTGCATGTATCTTACATGTATCTTACATGTATCCTGCCTGTATCTTACATGTATCTTACATCTATCCTACATGTATCCTACATGTTGTAGATGAGGTAGTGTACATGTGACATGCTTTGCTGCAATCAGACAATCAGACATGTGACACATCTACTGCAACTTAAAACACTCAGAGATTTTGTTGCAGTTGTTTTAATGATTTAATGATACAATTATCTGACTTATTTAAGAGAACACAACATGTTCAACTAATCTGACTGACTTTGCAACTTGCAACAGAACAGATTTAACTGTGGGACGTTCGGCTTGTGGTAAATAAAATCTTTCCATGTTAAAGGAAAACATTCAACCTGGAGAAGCTGCTAAAGAGCTGCTTTACATTTCTAATGTCATCCATCCAGCTGCAGATGAGAGGAATGTTAATGTACATGGTCAGAGGAAAACAAAATGATTATTAATGAAGGTTTACAGAATTTAACATGTTTTTAGATCAAAAGCAGCATTGCTCTTTATTCAGTCATCTGTGTTACTGTTAAATGTTAGAATCTCTTCTCTGCTGTCAGTACGGTTCTGTTTGAAATCTAATTGGTTATCTGTGAACAGTTCTGCATGTCTGTTCTCGGGTTGGGTCAGTCTATACATCCAGTTGAGTCTTTGGGGCTGACTGACCTCTGCTTAGCTTCCATACGTGCATGGTGGAGAGCTGTCATTAAGCAGGGTGATTTAAATATTCAGATGACTGTTTTAATTGACGTGAACAATCGTTCACACATGGCGGGGCTGGCGGTGTTGTGGAGCGCCTGAGGCCGAGTTCCCGTGTAACCCAGACCCATCTGATCATGGCACGGTGGAGACTGTGAGCCCACCAACACAACAGTAAAACCCTGACTGCTTTTATTGCCCCCAGGCCTGCATCATATACACAACATTACACATGCACACACACACACACACACACACACACACAAGTGTGTTTTGGTATCCTTATGGGGACCGTCCATTGACTTCCATTGATTTTAGTAACTAGATTTATACCTAACCCAAACCCTTTTCCTAACCTTAACCATTACTGATCTATAACTAACCCTAAGACTAACTAAAACTCTATTCACACCATACCTATAAACCTAACCCCTAACCCTAAAAAGGGGAGTCCCCCTCATGGGGACCAGGCTTCGGTCCCCACAAGAACCCTCGGACCCCAGAAAGGTAGTAAAAGTCAGGAAACTGGTCCTCAGGAGGTCAGAAATACAAACCCACACACACACACACACACACACACACACACACACACACACACACACACACACACACACAAGTGTGTTTTGGTATCCTTATGGGGACCGTCCATTGACTTCCATTGATTTTAGTAACTAGATTTATACCTAACCCAAACCCTTTTCCTAACCTTAACCATTACTGATCTATAACTAACCCTAAGACTAACTAAAACTCTATTCACACCATACCTATAAACCTAACCCCTAACCCTAAAAAGGGGAGTCCCCCTCATGGGGACCAGGCTTCGGTCCCCACAAGAACCCTCGGACCCCAGAAAGGTAGTAAAAGTCAGGAAACTGGTCCTCAGGAGGTCAGAAATACAAACCCACACACACACACACACACACACACACACACACACACACACACACACACACACAGCATGGCACAGGAGAGGAGATGCAGACTGGAGGTGGAGGGAGGAGAACATGGAAGAGAGTGACAACATAAATTGATACAGCAAACATATTAATATGCACAACTAATGGGATTCAAACAATGTTAGTGAGACATGTTTACATGTTTCACTAACATTGTGCTGAGTGGGATTTTGCTCCAGTCAGCACAAACTGTGAAACAAGAACAATTTCCAGAAAACTGCATTAATAAACATGAGTCAGCAAGTTGATAACAAGAACGCAGACATGAGACACGTGTAAGGCCTCGTTCATTCAGGAAAAAAAGGAACAACATTTATTACTTCTAGTTTGTAAAAAAGAAAAAAAAATGGCATCTATAACAAAATTTATTTTTATTAACTGCAGAAGAGCTCTGCTTGATTACATTGAAAATGTTTCATTAAATTGTTCTGATTAATAACGTCTTTATTTTCGGAAGTTATTGTGAAATTATGGAATTTCTCAGTCATGAAGAAATAAATAATCATGAACCAGAATGTGATAAAATCAGAGTTCTGAAAGCAGATTAAAGGTAAGTAAAGGTTACATTGAGTACTGCAGCTGGAGGACGATCTGGAGAAGAGTAACTTCTGATGAAGAATTCTTCTTCCTGGTATTATTGCTTATAACTGACTGAAGGGAGGAGAACTGTAACCAGGCAACCAAGGAGAGAGAAGGAGGAGGAGTCCAGGTGAGTCCAGAAGGCTAACCAATGGAGAGCAGGCAGAATATAATATCTAATTACATCATCAAGTTACATCTCACCTGTAAAGTAACTACATCTACTTTAATGACATTACAAGTACGTACAGTATCTTACTGCTCATCATGTGGACAAGTACTTCAGACATACAGTAATTTCAACAAAATATACATAATAAATAAAATAATCAGGCTAATATAACCTAGTAAATACAAAATATACAGGTTTTAAATTAAGATTTTATTTATTGAGAGAAAAACCAACTTCAACCTGCATGAACGCAGAAACAGCTGCTGATACCTGACGATGAGTCTTCTTCACCTTCTCAGAGGGTTTAAGTGGAGGGAACAGCCTGTTTAACGTCCTGCAGGAGGATCTTCATCACATTAAACTTTAGATTTTCATTAGACGACCTGTCCAGGTGTGACCCCGCCTCTCGTTCAATGACACCATCTACCTGAGACCCTGAACAGGAGATCATTGATCTAAGTGCTCATGAGCTGAAGGTAACTAACTGATGGTTGGATGTTCTCCATCAGGTGTATCTGAATTCATTGTTCCATCATTTATAGGAAGTTTCTGATGTCGTGAAGCAGCAGAGCCGCCCCAGACCATCACACTACCACCACCGTGTTTGATGTTTAGTTTTACTCCAGATGTAACGTCACACACAGTTTGCAAAGATTTCCACTCTTGTCTCATCAGTTCATGGAATTCTTTTCTAAAAGTTTTAAAGATTATCAACATGTTTTGGTGAATGTGAGACTTTGGAATTCTTCTATGGAGGCAAGTTTTCCCTGTTTCTCCTTCTTATTGTTGATTCATAAACCCTGACTTAACGTTTGGTCCATCTGTCT
Source organism: Pachypanchax playfairii (assembly GCA_006937955.1). Lineage (NCBI taxonomy): Eukaryota > Metazoa > Chordata > Actinopteri > Cyprinodontiformes > Aplocheilidae > Pachypanchax > Pachypanchax playfairii. The sequence continues at coordinate 2,833,912 of SSNP01000059.1, read as the reverse complement.
TCCTGTCAGTTGTCCAGTTTGTTTGTTTGTTTGTTTGTTTGTTTGTTTGGGGTTGTTGTTGCAAACTCATTTGTAGATTAAAACAAGTGCAGGTATTTGTCATCTGTCATTTGTTATCTCTGTCTCAGACCGTTTCATTAACAACATCCTGCTCACCTGTGTTCAGTCTGTCTGTTCCTTCACCTCCCCTGGACACGCCCTGTTTTAAAGGGAGTCATGTCTCTTTTAGACATCTGCCTGTTCGTTGAGTGTTCTGTTTTCACTAACCAGCATTATTACCTGTCTGAAAGCCTGAATTAGCATTACTGAAACTGGAACTTACCTGATCCGGCCTCTTACCTGGATGTCAGATTCACTGGTTATCAACCTGAACACGTCTGGACCGCTCCATCACCTGCTTCCACCTCCTTGTTTCTGATTATTGTATTTTCTGTGGAAAAGGAGTGGATTTATTATGATTTGGAACTGTTTGTTAGCACACACACATTGGGTTAGATTAACAGTGTTAGAACTGTTTTCTACCAGACACGCTAATGGACTAGCCGCTAACGCTGCTAACCAGAAATGGTGCTTCCTTCTTCTGGTCTCCCAAGACCTCCATAGACTGTTTACTTTCAAACTTACCAGTTTTCTCCTCTAGTACAGTTACAAACTATATACTATATACTGAAATCTAAAGTGACAGATACTTACCTTGGAAACCTGCCAACTCACCTCGACATCATCCTCCTCGCCGGACGCCGCTGCTCCTCGACTCATCTGGAAGGAAGGAACAAAGAATTAGAGACTGAGACAAAGATACTAAAAGTGACTTACCTGTACCAATCACTAACCTCTTGTGTTTTACTGCAGACGGTTCTGGAGAGGTTCTGGTCCGAGGGAGATCCTGCTTGAGCACTGTTCTTAATAAACACTGTAAACCTCCTCTGGTTGTGATGAATAATCTTGGATTCATATCTGATCTGAACATAATGGTAGTTGTTTAAAAATGCAAACAACAAGGAGATTAAGGATTTTTATTCTCATTATTCTGTTCTTCTTTTTTATATTTGAATCAGCCTTTTGGGGGATTACAACAGTTTAGGTACAGCTCTTGTTATTTTTTCCATTTTTTTAAATCTATAATGACAGAAATGCTACCCTCTAAGATTTTACCTTTTTTCTGTTGTAGAAGCTCAAGTTTGTACATGTACGTGCAAATTAATATTATCATTATTATATAATTACACTAAGAAGATCTGTCATGCAACTGGGAATATCATCACCATCACACAGTGAACAAGAACTTTGCACTGACATATTATAGCAGATTTGCACTATTTCAACCAAAACTACCTGTTAACTGCCCACTCACTCAATCAGTTTCATTGTTTTCTCCCAAACTGCACATCTAACCACTCAGTCACTTTATGAATAGTTATTTATAATTTTATATTTTATACTTCTATTCTATTCTATTCTATTCTATTCTATTCTATTCTATTCTATTCTATTCTATTCTATTCTATTCTAAATATGATACCCTATTTATTGTGTATGTCCTTCTGTGTGTGCATGTCTGTGTGTGCGTGTGTGTGTTGACACACTTTAATTAAATCTGCACATTTTACATATACAAACTAGTAAAGTACTTTCATGTATTTTGTAAGTTTTCTTTATTTTTGTTATTTAACTGAAACACAACACAAACATAAAGCTCAGAGAAAAAAATTCATCTCCACTTCAAATGTCAATTTTTTTTTATAAGCCCAAAAAAATAATATATCAAAATCTGGCTAATGATGACGATACTAATGATTATTAATATGTATCATTCATGACTTATTTCTGTATAACTGTAATTTCATGATAAAAACATAGAATATAATAAATTTGAGATCAAACTGTGTTTCACATGTGGGAACATTTATTTTGTAAAATAAACCAGTTTCCTACTTGTTTCAATAAATATTACTACTTCCTGCTTAAATAAATGAATTTTACCTGTAATATAAAGTGATTAACAGTTGGCTGTAATTACATTAATCACTTAAACAATTCTGACTTTCAGACTATTGAAATTATATTAATATATTTAAAGTTATTTTATGTATTTTTATGATTAGTTATCCAGGAAACGTTCAAGGTTTGTGTTGCTGCATCATTATAGGGAATTAAATCCCATTTAGTTTGATTTAAAACTCAGTGTAATTCAATGAATTAGAATCTTGTGATATTGTTTCTGGAAATAAACGAGCTCGACCCGGTAAAAACATCTGAAAACCAGGAAATATAATTCTGAAGGATTCAGTAAATACTGAAACGACTGAGCAGAGTAATCTGCTCCTCTCCCACATAACAAACATTACCATAGAGCTGTATCACTAAATAAGTCAAACATTAAATTCTCAAATTTAGCATGAAAGATTTTGGCAGCAGTGCAGACTTCATCGAGCCACTTGTCGGAAAAATCTGAAATCTTTGTTGTTTCACACACGAGGATTAAATGAGCGAACGTGAGCGCTGCCGTTGTGCAGGGGATTCATACTTGAGCGAGGCGTGTTGGTTGCTGGGATCACTGTGGTAAATGAAATGGTTGAGTGATGCTGGGGTCCACTAACCCTTCACCCCTTCATGCCTGGTCCTCCTGCCATGCTTTTAGGCACCTCCTGTCCTGTCTGGATCACCCAGTCCTCATCCACATTAATTGGCTGTCAAAAATGTGCTGAATTAACGGATTAATGAGCGTGGATTTGAATCCTAAGTTTAGTGAAGGGGGGATGTTTCCCTGCCATGGCGCAGACTCCCCCTGCTTCCCCTCTTGTGTGCGCAGGCCTGTTACAGATATGCATCCAGGACATTTGAGCGGATTGCATTTCATTAGTTTGATTTGAGCGGACAGCGCTAAGCTGCTGAGGGCTCTGCGCTGACAGCTAATTACAGGAATCAGCCTTGTCCACTGATAGAGAACAATGGGCTGGGATGAGCCCGCCTTGCCAGGGGGACCGGCCCTGCATACAGCCCCAACACTTGGCTCTTGTAAAGTCCCCAGTATGGAGAACCATTATTTGTGTTAGAGTAGATGGAAAGCTTAATTGAGTGCTACCTTCTTCCTCAGCTAAACTTGACTCTAATTAGAAATAGTAACAGAAAGAGTGAATGAGAAATGGGGGAAATGGGCATCCTGGCCACCCCAGAAGCCCCAGGCCCCCCCCCCCCCCTCCTGCCCCAGGCCCTGCCTCCACCCCTCTCCACACCCCACCCTTTATCGCCGCTACCCTTCAACCTACAGCATCCTCACCCAGGTCAGCTGGCTGCATGCGTGCGTCAATCTGTCCGCTTCCATAACTCTGTCCATCTTTAAATCATCAACATTAAAACATGCGGCTCACTCAACTGAACACTTTCCCCTTAAAAGAGAATTAAATGGATTAGCACAAACGTCAGTAAATTCAGTGGTGCATTAGCCTCGTAACATTCCAAATAGCAGTTTGCAGTTAAACAATTGGATTAGCTGAGTTTCTGCTCCCTGCCTACCATAATCTTTTGTTAGGAATCTTTTTTTTTTTCTTCTGCTGACCAGGCAGGAACTTTTCTTGATTTCCATCTCTAATGATCAACTTTGTAGGAAAAAGTGAAACTACTTTCGATCTTTTCTGCTCTTTTAAGCTGTGGCATTCAGGGCAGAAGCAATTTTAAACAGAATCTTTGTCTAGTTTGTGCTCCTCTGTCTTGTTTGGGAGGCACTGATATGGCCAGTGGCTAGTGGCCAGGTGCACTGACACAGACTATTATTTTGGGAGCAAGCAGCACCATCTCTCAGCTTTTTGTGCCATTTTCAGGTCAGGCCTTTAGGTCATTTTCCCCTACAGATTCTACCAGTCTATTTTCTGGTCGGCTGATGGAAGGTAATGACTGAGAGGCTGATGGTGGTGCGGGCGGTGCATGCATGTGACCATGTCATCTCAGCTTAGTGACAGGGCCTGCGGTGGTCGGCATCTACCAGAGGGAGTGCCAAGGAGGAGGTAAAACCTAACGCCTGGTCTGAGGGGTCAATGTGAGGTGGCCCCCGCACTGACTGACAGGACACTAGGGTTTGTTAGGGAGATTTGTCCCTGCCGTGGATCTCCTGTCGGCCCGGTTGTGGCACTTGTGTCAATTTGCACCCCACGCACGTCGCAAGTCTAGCTGACAGGTGAGCAATGGTATGGCGTTCTGTCCGCCTAATTGTACCCCGCAGTCCTGCCTGTGTGTGGGCGCAGGAAGGATGGCTCAGGCCCAGGCCTGTTAGCTCTCTGCTTGCCCTAGCGGCCAGGCCCAGAGCAGCCTCCTCAGCATGTGAGTAATGCAAGGTGAGGGCCTGTCGCTCTGTCAGCTGGTTGTCTACCAGCTGCAGATGATGATGGACACACTCTTCTGCTCTAAAAGTTGCTGCCATACACAGAGAGAGTGTGTGTGCAAACACTTAGACAATGTCCTGCTCACAGCGCATGCAAACAATAAATCAAACTCCATTTGCATGAAACATATAGATACAGAAGTGCATTTATGTCATGCATGGTGAATTCTTTTGGGAATCCAAGGCTTTCAGTGTGAGGCGAAGGGGTGTGGGGGGGTTGTAATTGTCAAATTGTCCATCTTTGAATTCCCCAAAGAACTTAGTATGTAAATATGATGAGCAGAATTGAGCAAGCCCAATGTTTTGTTTCCTGCAATACATGATAAATGAGGAAGCTGTTTCCTCGCCTGCGTAAGCTGCAGTCTCATTCAGTCAGGTACATCTGTCCCTTCAGTAAAGAATAAATATTAGATGATTAAATGTTTCAGATTTTTAGCTGGAATGTTAATATGTTACCTGGTTTAAAAAGACTAACACGTTTACTTAAAAAGTACTAATATGTTCATATTTTACTCTGAGTAACTTCAAAGAGCTGAACGCGTGTTACAGGCAGGAAACAAATAAAACCTGATAAGTATTTGTTTCCTTCAAGCGTCTTTTTTAAAAAGAATCAATAAGGTTGGCTTGTTTGATGAACACTTTATAAAGTGTGTGTGTGAGTGTGTGTGTGTGTGTGTGTGTGTGTGAGTGTGTGTGTGCGTGCGCGTGTGTGAGTGTGTGTTGCAGGGTGGTGGAGGGTTCAGTTGGGGAGGTGTGCCATTTCCTGGCTCATGAAGGCCTTGGTGCCAGCTGTGTTGGGCTGGTGCTGCTTCCTGGGGGCAGATGCCTGCAGTGCTGCCTCCATGATCCCAGCTCTGTTCCTGCACCAGCCCCTGCAGTCTGCTTCACACCCTGGGGAAGGCAAGGTGTGGGGAGGGGAGGGGAGGGGGGAAACACACAAACACAGCTCAGATGATCAGGCACACAAAGTACATGCAACTGGAAGTGCAAATACATGCACACACACCTCCCGGGCTCCAGAGCATTAATTAGGAAACCTACAAGTCTGCCACACCATGGTCTACCTTCATCACACTGTAGGAAAAACAGGCAGAGGACTGAGAGGTGCAACTCAGAGCTGAACAATCTGACTGGGAGGAGCAGCAGATACTACAGAGAGGAAAAAAGAGGAGATTTCAGTCACTTTTTTGTTTCTGAAAATTGGCTCCTCCTCGTCTTCAACCAGCTCGTCCACTCCTTTCATCGCTTATTGTCCCTCATGCGTCTCAGTGCGTGCTGTGACTGACACCACACTGGCATCTAGAGGTTGGATGTGGTACTGCAGACACTCAGTGGGGATTTTTTTCCTCCACCACCACTGAGTCTATAAATAGGGTCTAATTAAGCAACTGCGCTGTGGTGGAGATGTTGTTTGGAGTAGGAGAGTGTGTTTGTTGTCTTGTGTCTACAGAAGATGCTGCTCTCTGGAACAGACCAAGTAACAACACTGACTAGCAGGATGCAGCATGAGGGAGTTTACTGGTCAGGTCAGATTTTGGCCACCTGTCATTTACATAATCCCAACATGTTACTTAAATCCAGATGTTTCTCCACGCCGCATGAAAACAAACCCATTTCAGTTTAAACACTTTAA
>SSNP01000059.1:2775401-2822901 GCA_006937955.1 Pachypanchax playfairii | reverse complement strand
ATTTCTAAAATACTGTGATCTCATTATGAATAAGGTTTTGTAAAGTATTTTACACTATGTTTCTTATTTAGATATTCTATCCACTTATATTATCAGCTAAACCTGAGTCTGTTACCATGTGGCCCCCACGGCCATCTCCAGTATAAACCTTGAAGTGTCTGACATGTGATTTTGATGTGTTATTTTACTACTTCATCTCAGTAAATATTACATTTGGGCCGGACACTTTCCCACATAAATATGGAAGTATTTAAGCCTCAAAGATGCATATTCATAAAATATTGCTGCAAAATTCAGAGTTTTTTTAAACCGAAAACAACAAAATGCAGGAACAGGAATGTAAACAAAGCTAAATCAAATCAAGAATCTGTTGTTTCTGAAGGTTTGACTGTTACTGAATGTGAAATCAATTCAGAACAAGAGACAGAATAAAGTTTTGTAGTAAACAGCTGTATATATTTGACCTGAAATTGGTTTAAGTTCTGCTGATCAAACACAGTCAGTCTCAGTGTCATTGTGGATGTAAATGAATGTTATAGATAAACAGTCAGAGCAGAAGAAAGAGAGAAAGAGAAAGAAAAGAGATTCAAATCCATCAGAAATCTGTGATGGAGTTACTGATGTCTGATTCTGACTTGTACATGTGACATTATGAGATCAGGCCACTGGTTGTAATGGAGAGACGAAAAAGCCTTTTTGTAGTTTATATTGTGTGTGTGAACTGACCAGGAGTGTGAGCAGTGTTCAGAGGTGAGGAGCTTCCAGCAATGTAGAAGCCCCAGATTCCCTAACAAGAGAGTCTGACAGGAGACCTCCAGCATCTGGAGATTTGAGCTGAAGACTGTTGCTTGGAAGGATGGAGTTGGAACTGACATGAGTGACGAGGAAGCGCTGAAGCTCGCTGAAACGCTGATCTGGCAAAGAATGCTGTTTGGAGACGGAACAGGAACTTGTAGCATAATGCAAATCAGTGACTGAGTATAGTGGGGTGAGTGACAGAGTGTTTTTCTCTCTGATTATCTGTGTACTTGCACACCTAGAATGTACCATTTAGTCATAAATAATTAAAGCCCACAAAAACACAAACCTTTGATCCATAAACACTGGTTATAGATGGATCATGTAAAGAAGTTAGATATAAACATGATTCAGAAATATTGGCGTCTTTTCTGACAGTGGAAAACGGTTCTAGGGTTATATTTGGTCCAAATTAAAGAGGCAGTACAGCGTAAACTGGAACACAATATGCAAGAACCATCAAACCCAAAGCACAGCATTAACAAACAGAAGGGGTTCTTATAGATCATTACACTGGCCCCCCAACAATAAGTTCCTTGTCATTGAGGAAATAACACTCTCATAGATGGGGCGGTAACTGCTGCCGTCTTCTTGGTGCACCCGGGGACACAGAGGGCTGAGCCGGGGTCTGATCCTGCTGTGAAGCCAGTGGCAGGTCCATGTGGGCTCTGTGTGGGCCCCTCCATGAACTGGGAGGGACGGCCCCCAAGAAAATCAGTAAGGGGGGTTGTGTACTTTATATTATACTTTTGTTTTCAGTTTACTTAAAATAAAGTACAGACAAAAAGTTTGGACACACCTTCTCATTCTCTTTGAATGAGAAGGTGTGTCCAAACTTTTGGTCTTTTGGAGTGGTGCAGCTCTGCATGAGTTTCTGGATGAAAGTCATGAAGATGTCTGTTTTCTCTCATAAACTCAGTGTTATTCTGCATTGGATAACAGTATATTTAAACCACACGCCCCCTTTCGCTGTTTCCTAATAACGACGCCCCAATCCCTGTCTGCAACAGACACAGCAATACATATTTTAAAAGTTGAACCAAGCCAAGAAAATATGTGCACCCCATTTATATACGTGTATTTAATCATGAGTCACAGAACAAATATACCGTGACCACAAATATTTTGCTCCTAAAATATTAAGTGGTTGGGTTTTTGCAGTAATTTTTATTTGCAAAAATATATGCATATAGGGTAGGAAGATTTAGCTCTCTATAGTTTTAATCTAACAAAACATAAATAAACAATTTGCCATTAACTAGTCCAGAAACTGCTGTTTTATAAAGTTTTATACACGTACCTAGACCCCCAGCAAAGTGGTTCTACTTAGTGACAGATCTACACACGACTGACCCACTTCACGCTTCCCAGCATCATTTTTCTCTATTAAAATGTGTTTACTCAACTGTAAAAGGTGATTTCTCTGGACCTTGTGATTTTGTTGTCGTAATTTTGACGTTGACAGCAAAACATTGTTTCCCTTTTTGTGCCTCTTTGTGTTGCTGTTTGCTGCGTGTCATTTTAACTCAATGTATAGCAATGGTTACGTCACAGCGCCGCATTAGGCCTGTCCCATTTCAAAGACTCCTTCGAATGCGGCCGATGAATCCAACCTTTTTTCCCCCAATTGAAGGCTGGGTCCAGTGTGTCCCTCGCAGGCCGAAATATCCCAACATGCAGTGCGGGTCAAACAGGAGATTTTTTTTATGAGCAATGGCGAACTGTGAAGCGAAAGCTGCACCCAGAGATGATTGTACTTATAAACTTAAACTGTTACATTTAGGGATTTGGTCATTTATATAAAACATTTGAAAGTTATTTAGTCTGAAATGTTACGGTAAAAGTGCTTGTATTGCAGTCTCAGCTCGTATGGCAGGTCCCGTAAGCAGCTCCATTCATTTTTTGTTTTTATTGCAACAGAGTTTTATATCTTTTCGGGCCAAAAGAAAAGACAGCGGTGTTTATAAAGCTCATAGCTGAGATGGATCACCTCTTTACTGGTGTAAAGTGTTCGGCTGTTGTAGCATGGACCCCCATTCAGGCTAAAAAGAAGAAAATGTTGTTCATTATGAAAAATAAATGTGTAAAATCAAAAAGTAATTGTCATGAATTTACATTAACACTTACATTTACAACTTTTTGTTAAACATATATAAACCTGCTACATTAAGTTCTGAGCTATGAACAAATATTCAAGGTAAACATTAAATAATAAAAATATAGAAGGCAGAAGAGCCTTGTTATATATTATATAACAACAGTCCACATATTTATTACAGGATTAACCAACTAAAGACCGTTTCTTCAAACATTTTTAAACAGTTCTAACTGTTCAGGCCAGAGTCATCACAGTTGCTAGGTGACAGCACATTCGCGGTGGTGGGGAGTTCAACTGAAGGCTAGACCTGTCCCAATTCACAGCCATTACTATCCGGTCTACCTGGTCAAAGAAGTACGCGGCCCACGTCGACCGGTTAGACTGGGTCCTTTAAAGTATGCAGACCCTGAATTTGGACACAGCCTAAGTGAAGGTTTGCGTCACCGGCTTGTTCACAGGACGATTGCTATTACTTTTTTTGGCGATCTGCGTTACTATGCCCCCCATGCCAAACCCAATGCGATTGATCATGGTTTTGTGGCATTTCAGGTTGCCATGGCGACGGTATTCACGAAAACCCTGCCTCTCATTGAAAATGACAGGAAAATGCTTTGAAATGTGCCAAAAACGTGACCTTTTTCTAGAACCTACTGCATAAACATACTTTCACCTACAGATACTGTTCCAGCCTATGTCTGGTCACGAAGGATGGGTCTGCCTTGGTGTGATGGCGGCCATTAGCGCCACACAAGTCTGGTAACATTGACACACCACAGAACAAAAGAACTGTTTTCATAATACACATGTTTGATTTATTTAAATATAGGATTTAATTTTCAGAAAAACAGTTTTGCTTTGGTTTACAATTACATATTTTAACACTGTATTCTAAAATACGTGTGCACATTTTAGTTTACACTGTTATGTATGTGAGTTTAACTTTTCTTTCTTTTCTTGAGTTACCTTGGTGATGGCTTTTCCAATCCCTTGGCTGAACCAAGAGGTGGAGAAAGGGCGGAGCAAGTTTCTCTGGAGACCTGTAAATTGTCTCACACCATCGTGCAGGATCAGTAGGGGGGATATGGGTTTTGTTATGTTAGTTTCAGTTAGGTTTTGTGTGTTTTACCCCTTTTGTGTTTTTGTGGTCTGATCAGCCACTATTTAAATGTTCCCTGTGTTTCTGTTGTCAGGTCAGTTTGTTTGAGTTAATGATGTTGTGTTGATTAAAGTTCTGTTATTTTGACCTCTTTTATGGGTCCAAGAACTTATTTTTTTGTAAAACTTATCCGCTTTATTTTGTGGGTTAAATAAACCCGTTTTTTTTTAGAACTTTAACCTGTGCCCGACTGTCCTTTACTGCTCGGTCCACCACACTTGGATTTAAAAATCTTTTAACTTTTACCGTATGACTGTGGCAATGCCATTCACCATCAGGACAGACAGTTGCACCTGCGTCAACACATGACACATCAAATGGATTGGTTTGGCCAGTAGGAGTGAACCATGATGTCTACATCAAGATTTGGGTTACCATGGTAAGGCCGCTCGCCAAAAACACCACCCGAAAGGCCCTACAGCATACAGAGATTTTCCCACATATGACACATCAAGCTGACCGGGGTGTTAACCACAGATGCGCTATCATGGTTCTGAAGTATTTTGGATTACCATGGCACTGGAATACACCAAAAACCACGCCCTTCCCTTCAAATCCTATGTTAAAATGGCTCAGTAAATCTTTAAAATTGACACTTTTTGTGAGATTATTGTGCAAAGACACTTTGACCTACAGGCACTGCTCCACCTTTTGTCTGATCACTCGACATTGGTCTGTAATATATGCAATCACCTTTCACATATGTGTTACTATGGAAACGTCATACGCCATTAAATGCACCCGTTGAGCCAATAGAGACCACAGTAGGATTTGTGACCTCAGGTCACATATCAAAGCAATGGGCTTGATCATTATGGTGCGTTCACACCGGCCCAACCATCAACTTCATAAGCGGCAAGTTTATATGTAAAGTCTATGGTGGACGGGCGTCAGACAGACGTCAACGGCGCTGCGGCGCTTTGTGAGCATTATGAGCGGCAACTTTTCAAGCTTTTCGAGCGTTTCAGGCGTTGACGCTTGAAAAGCTAGAAAAGCTCAATGTTCAGCTAGCTGAACTTTTGACGTCCATAACGCTCTTGAAGCGGCATGTCAACCAATCAGAGCATCTCATCGTAGTAAGACGTAAGACGTCACAGCACGTAGCCGGAAAGAAGCGGGATCAGCCAAAATGGAAGATAAATTAACCTCATCTTCATTGACCTTTATTGATCTTCACACCTCAACCTAATCTTTCAGCCTTTCATCACGTTTGCAGCATCTGTCAGCTGTGGAATTAATGCAGCTTTCTGATTGGCTGAGGGTTTCAGAGTCCCACACAGTGTAACAATGCCTCTCAAAGTTTCTTCAGGAACTTTTCTAGTTTTCATAAAGCTGTTATAAAAATTGTGAAAGCTGCAAACATGTTATTTCATTAAGGCAGTTTACAGATGTTGGGAATGGTGCAAGCTACTGTACAGTATGTTGCCACCTGAAAGCCTGTTTAATTGTTTATATTATGTAACAGTTTGTTCGTCATTGTCTGGACCATAATGTCTTAAGATTTAAAATAAAGGAAAGATGAGGAATACACTGAATGTAAATCATTTTACTACAACTAAGGTGCATGTTGAAACAACAAATTTCAAATATGTAGCATGAACATATATTTTTTAAGTTCATATAACAGAATTCACCTTGAGTAAACTTAAAAATGAATTTTTGATTAGAAATTAGTTTTTTAAGTTGGCTCAATTCAAAATCTTTGTGTTAAGATAAATATAGTGTATTATGTCAGATCAACTGAACAATTTTACTTTTAACTAACCTGATTCAATTTCGTGGAACCTGTTGACAAAATAAATTTAATAAAAGTCAATGCTTTATTTTTTTTTGTCTGGAGCCATTCCATCTCTATGTAAGACAACTTTCCTACCCCTAGGAGGCAGCTGCACGCGGTAGACCACTTCTCTGACCTGTTCTAGCATGCTGCAGGGTCCAGCCTATGGAATTAAATTTCAGTCAAAAAGCCTAAGCATGATTTTCTGCAGTGCGCACACGCGCAGGGACGCGCGGGCACGGTTAAATATCACGCGCGTGCAATCCACAGCACGCGCGTGAATTCACCCCACACGCCAGCGTATGATTCGTTACACAAGTATTTATGAACCGCGCGTGTGGATCTCCAAACAGGCGCCTGTACATGAAGCTCTCATACGAGCGTGAAGGCAAACCAGGAGAGGCTGCGCGCGCGAAAGGAAAGTAATTATGACTGTTTGGAGGAGGAGACTAAGGCCCAGTGTGATCCTCATGTGATTGGTCATTTTATATCAGTCACCGCCCACCGAAAGAACCAGCAGCAGCTTCCTGCTGGTGGTGGTAGAAGAACCAGACATAGAACCAGCTGCTGTCGTACTTTTTTTTTTTTATCAAAATTTCTGTACAATACAAAGCAACAACAAAACATTATTATAAAATCTGGAGCTCAAGCTCCCCTTGCAACTGTCGAGATAAGAGGGAGAACCGTCACTCCAGGGTGGATGACAGGACCCTGTGCACGTCCATCTCCCCAGCCAGAGTGCCTCCAAACAGGCTAAAGCAACTCTAACATGAACGGGTCTGCTCTGGAGCTCCAGGGACCGCCCTGGCGGGATTTTTACCCTGTTTGGGCTGTTTTCTCCTGGGCATGGAGGCTGGATGTTCTCCCCTCCTGCTCTGGAGCTCCAGGGACCGCCCTGGCGGGAATTTTGAAAACAATTTTGGGGCTTAGGGTTAGCTTTGGGGCTGTGTTACCGGCTTTTCTTCCCTGCGCGCACAGTTAAATACGCGTCCGCGCTGCAGAAAATCACGCTTAGGCCAACCCAGCTGCTGTCTAACTTAGGACATAGTCCTCTTCTCCTTCTTGGCCCGCATACCCAGACCAGCAATGAAACTTCTCCCTTTAGTAGTGAGATCATAGTTCTGCTCTGCTGCAGACTAGCCTTTGCCAGTTGGTCCTGGGTATCAGATGCCCCTTTCATACATGGGCCAAATGGCATAGAGTTACGGTCGGGTCGGATAGCGTGGTGTCGGTCTAGTTTTGTTCACACACTCGCCTCTGGAATGCAGCCTTGGGTGTGAGCAATGCGCATGTGGGTGGGGGCATGGGCTGTTTACCCTAGCAGTGACGGCATTTTTAAGCGACACCAGAGTGTGTACGTGCTGAACGTGCTTGATCTGTTCTGCATTTGACGAAAGCGGGAGTCCAAAATGGAAACCAAGACAATTTTACACCTGTTAATCCTACTGTGGTTGTACTATTTTCTGAGGCAAAAACTCCATCAAAAATATGACAGAAGACGTTACGAAGCAAAACGATGTGCATGTCTCCAGGCAAGTGTTAGAGCTAGTCTAAAAAAAGTGCTACTTCACCGAATACGCGTGTTAAGACATTCGGCACAGAGAAGGTTTCAGATCCTTCAAGAACTCGCTCGGCAGCATATACAGACTTTGCAGCAGCTCAGACACAGACAACGCAACAAGGTAAGTGCTTGCTATGTGATATCACCATATATGCAGGTGCTTACATCTACTAGTAATCACTCCTAGGTGTTAAAATATGTGTGTTTTGTTTTAGATTCTTCTGCTGGAACATAAAAAAACACCCTTTTTTCATTAGCTTTGCTTTTGCTTCATGTATGCTAAACAGAAGTGGTCTAGAACCTTAACTGGCCCACAGATAAAGCATTCATACTTTAAATAAAGATGGTCACATGACTAGAGATTATTTATTATAGCATCAGTTACAAGTTCAGTGATACAACTGGCTTTTAAAGAGAAGGAAAAACTGTTAGAACTCATTTGGGTCTGTAAATCTGCAGACATGTCATGGGAAATTCTGTTAATCAAAGTATTGAAAGCCCCCATAAATGAGGTGTTAAACAAGCGCTGCTCAGCCAGCTCCTCCCTTCTGAGCTGGTGGTTTTCGTGAGCATCGTTGCTCCGCTGCTCAGTTTCTAACTGTGCTGCGTCTCTCCATATCTCAACCTCCCGTGTTCGGAGCTCAGCATCAGTCTCCCGGGCCATCCGCATCTCCTCGGCAGGCCGACCAATGCCGGCCTCAGATGCGGCAAGATATTGGGCATCGTACTCCTTCATGCACTCGATGGTCGCAGCCATGCTCGTCAGCCGGCACTTTCTTGTGTCTGAACACAAACAAAAGGAGTCAGAAATATGACAATAGAACACAAACACACAGTCCGGATAAAGACATCTGAGAGCACACCATTAACGCAAAACTCACCAGGGCCGTCCTGATGCTGACAGCCGGTGGGGGAGAGATCCAACAGCATGGCAAAATTGTCAAGAGCATGTAAAAAAGGTTTTAAATTCAAGTACAACAACAAACAACTAACCCACACTAAGCCCACACTAAACTCACTGGGGCCTGTCTGAGGGTGAGAGCCGCCGGAATTGGAGTGGTTTGTGGGGGTCGAGAAACGACTGGGTACATCAAATGCCGGGGTTTGCTCTGTGTCTGTCATTTCCATAAATCCCATATATGAACACGTTTGGAGAACTTTTGAAAAAAAAAATGTATTTAATCCACGCACAACCAGAGGCAAATGGCTAGGAGCAAGTCAACGCAGCTAGCTCGTCTGCGATTACACATGCTCGAGCACGCACCACAAGAGTTTTTCATGAGCTGCATCAAAGTACTTAAAGTGCTCAAAATGAATCATTACTCACCGTTGCCCGACATCACAGATGTCGACGCCGTGTCCACTCCACACAGTCTCCCGTTGCTGGCTGGACTGTCCCCATAAATCTTATCCATTTGTTGGAACCACTTCCATGTGTGACGGTCTGCCCCACTCAAACCATTGCGGTCCTTGATTGTGTGGTATTCGCACTTAAGCTTTTTAAGCTTATCGCTGCACTGCTTAGGTTCCGGTGTGTGCTCCAGTGGGAACCTCTCACTTTTTAACATTACGCTACGATAATAACACAACACTGCTTTGTTTAGAGATTATTTTGCCTTTTACCAGTGTTCTTTTGAAATATGTACATAACGGCACCTATAAAGGCAAAAAACGGACTGGACACGAGGACTGATTCTAACACTAGCTCAAGTAGCCTAACTAGCTCGGAGGCCATGGATACTACGAAGGACCAGCAAGTTTTGGAGGCAATGAAAGCACTGAAACAAGACTTGTTGGACAAAATAGAAGAGAAGGCATTTGAAAGTCAAACGGAAGTGCGCAATGCAATTGGACGAATAAACCAAAGGTTAGATGTGTCTGAAAGCCGCGTGACGGATTTGGAAACTGGATTCAGCGCTCACTCAGACTCTATCACTACTTTGGAGTTTGACATGGCCCGCATGAAGAAAGAGCTCGCTGAGGTGAAGGCTAAATGTGAGGATTTAGAAGCTCGCTCACATCGCTGCAATGTCCGTAACTGGGATAAAAGAGGGTAGAGAGAATGGTCAACAACCATCTCGATTTGTGGCGTACATGTTTGTTATGCAGAACTTACTGAACAAATGACCGTGAATACGAATCTGAATAGGGCCATTCTTCGCTTGTTCACATGCGTATTACTATGCTTGGACCAGCTGGACTGTCCAGGTTTAAGGTGACAACGACTCCTATAGTCAGGTAAAGAACTAATGAAGGACATGCCTTCATTTTCATTCATTATTCTGTTAACTAATGTTCACCTAATGTAACTGGGTCTTTGCCCAGCTAAATATACAGCATTTCTATTTTCTTTCTGTTCTGTTCTGATGCCTCGAGTTATAAGGTTGAACGCAATTACATTGTGGTATGTTATAATCAAAATAATTATCATAGGTTCTTGTGAGAGCCAACGTAGTAAGCGATGGTATGGAAGACCAGGAACCGCATCAGTCCCCTTTTGAGACTAGTTTTGGTTGTTTATTATTTTTTTAGTTTTTCCTTTCCAGTATGTGTTGTATATGGTCAGTTTAGGTGCTCTCCCGTTTTTTTGTTTAGCTTTTTTAAAGTCTATTTACGTTTATGGGCTACACATATTCATCAATATACCATTTGGCAAGTGTTTATGGTCCTAATTGGGATAATGCAACTTTTTTCACTGCACTATTCTGTATTTTGCCAGATCTTGATTCTCGTGATCTAATATTAGCTGGAGATTTAATTGCACTTTGGATCCAGCTCTTGATAGAACTAGTTCTAAAGTCACATCAGTCCCTGTGTACCAGAGATTCTATCGTTCCCATTTACATGTCCATGTTTATTTGTAAATATACACATAGTAGTGTTTGTATGCGAGAATGTGTGGTGTGTTTATGTTTATGTATATTTATCATGTGGAATGACTGCACAGAAAGCGTACATTGTAGCTAGAGTGTGGTTTCCACCACCTACCACCCCAGCCCTGAGAGTGCCAGAATGCTTTGGATCCAGACACCAGGGAGCACAGCAGTCCCAAGTGGACCAGCGACCACAGGCAGGAACAGAAGGCAGCCACAGGTCCAATGCAGAGGGAAGGCCCTGGAGAGCGGAGCAGCCCCTGCCCCCAGCAGGAGGACGAGGGTCCCAGAGTCTAACACCCCGCCCACCCCGGAGAGTGGTGAATTTTAACTCGTTTAAGCTGCGCATTATTTTTCCTCTTATTTGCGTATTTGATCCGCCACAAATAATACTATAAATATAACCAACATTACTCTTTGTGTCAGTTATGATATGGATGTTACTGATCCTTCCTGTCCATCAGCCTAACGGTGGATTTCAATGCAGTTTTTAAAAATAGGTCAAAACACACCCGGCTTTCACATTTTATTGATTGAACATGTTATTTTTAACACCTATTAATACACTGCAGTGCAAACTGTAATGAACTGCTAAATAGATTAATACTTATAAATGAATATTTAATAGCATGTCCCCAGCAGTCTTCAAATGATACTCAAGTTTATTGTTATTGTCCCCACCACTTTTAAAAACAACACCCTTGGGGGAGTTGAGCAGGTTTTGTGGATCCCAAAGCATTCACACATACCAGCAACCACCCTATTTTGACCCTAGTCACAGTGGAGGGCCCCTGCCATCCAAAACCTGTTAGACATCCCCTCGACCAATGTGTCTGCCATAGGGTTGGGTACCAAAACTTGGCATTGGTACAGTACCAGGGCGAACGTCGATGGTAGTAACAAGACCAATATCTAACGTGAATTTCTGTGTTCTATTTCAGTGCTTCATCACTAT
Source organism: Pachypanchax playfairii (assembly GCA_006937955.1). Lineage (NCBI taxonomy): Eukaryota > Metazoa > Chordata > Actinopteri > Cyprinodontiformes > Aplocheilidae > Pachypanchax > Pachypanchax playfairii. Next base: position 2,811,683 of record SSNP01000059.1, on the reverse strand, counting down.
TGCTAACAACTTTTTAGACCCACAAGAGGACAAATGTCGTATACAACACAGTATAATTTAGCCAGAACAGTCAGGTGAGTTAATCAGATCAACTTAAAAAAAGGAATGTAAAAAGAAAGAATGCATGTATAAGGAAAAGGAAAAACAATATCCATTTTTTCTTGTCAAAAATGCATGTACAGTGGTGGACGGTTATATGCACGACCTCGGTGCCAAGCTGTTTTGTGCATTTTTCCGTCGGTGGTCATTTGGACTGTTGGTCCTTCTTAAGGCACAGGAGACACAGTTGTGGCAGAAGTCTTCCACATCCCTTCGCTGCTGACCCCAGTACTACTGACATAGGTAGTGCAATTTTTTGGCAACTCCAAAGTGTCCAGAGCCTGCGCCTCCATGACAAGCTTCCAACACTGCTGGTCTCAGAGTCTTTGGCATGATGACCTGTTATCTCTCCTCTCCTGTGGGTGGGTCCTTCCATGCCTGTTGTAACACCCCCTCAGTCAACCTCAGTGTGTCAAACTTGGCGCACAGACCCTTTTGCTAGCGACGGACAGCCCAGTGACCTCCTTCCAACGTGGTCACCACCTGCTTTCCAACCACTGGTGAACTGGCAGCAGATTTGCATCTGTTTGAGTCTGAGTGTTGAGTTCTGGATTTCTCTTATGAGGCTTTAAAAAAAACTCGCCCTTCTTCTTTTTATAACCTAATGGAATAATCCTTGTATTTTGTTACCCCTAATTTGTACAATTGAAAAAAAGACAAAAAAAATACAGGCTGTCTATATATGGATGGATAGACGGGTGGATTACTTAATTAGGGTTTACTTAATTTCTCTTCGGGGATTAATAAAGTATTTTTGATTTGATTTGTATTTTTATAAGAAAGGTGGTGGTTGGACAGTGGAGTGACAGTAGCTCAGGAGGTAGAGCGGATCATCTGCTATCTTGAAGGTTACCGAATCCGTTTTGTCCGTAAAAGGTTGCTTTGCCGTTGGGTCCTTGGGCAAGACATTTCGCCCATCCTGCCTGTTTGGTGGTGGTCAGAGGGTCCAGCTGCACCTGGCAGCCTGGCTTCTGCCAGTGTGTCTCAGGGCAGCTGTGGCTACAATATAATGTAAAAAGTAAATGTCTTTCACAGGTTCTGATCTAAATTCTACTGAAAATCTGTGGAAGGAGCAGAAACTTGCATTCTGGAGAAGAAGCCCTTCAAACCTGCTACAGCTGGGGTATAGCTCACTCACAAAGACTGGGCTAAACTACCTGTTGTTATGTTCAAAAATCTCACTCAGAGTTACAGAAATAGGTAGAATAATCCTGTGCCTATAAGCTTTTATCTTCTACTCGTATACACATCATTGTGTTGTACATGCTTGTTAGTTTACTGTTGGTACAAGACAAATGTGTAAGTTGCACAAGTTTATTTTCATTACCAACAGTTTAGTTTTTGTTTTTTCTTCCTCAGCAGATGAGTCTTGGACAGGCTGTGCTGTGTTGCTGTTCCTGTCTTTGGTCTCGGTCTCCTGGTTCCTTTAACAGTCACACCTGAAAATAGTTCATCAAATGAATGTTTTGGTATACCTACCTGCCACTGCTTGATGCCAGACTGCTGTGGCTGAAATGGCGACTTTTGACCAGCTTTTAGTGACAGTTTATTCTTAGATTACAGTTTTTTCAGTGATTTACCAACTTTATTTTTTCCCTGTGGATCTGTTGTTTCTAGTTGTCATTGATGAGACTCCCAACTGCTTCTATAATCCTAAAGACTTTGTTCAAGAAGACACTTATCTTGGTGAGTCGAATGCTCCTGCTGTGTCTTTTCTGAGTGTTGAAAACAAACTCCTGATGATCTCTGGTTCCTGCAGATTGAAAAATGAAAAACCTTCACCTCTCCTCTCAGATGGTGTGGACATCTTCAGAAAATCTTCATACAATAATCATTTACTACCTAAACCTTTGTGGACTCCCCATCTCCTAAGCTTTGAGCTCTGGCTCCTACTGCTCCAGCTGTTTTACACTGCTGTAAAAATAAATCTTTTACTTGCTTTTATCCGGTGTCTTCAGGATTTGGGTCTTGTGCCACTCATTATGAGAGGTAAATCTTTAAAATTGTTTTTATTCTCAATAACTTCATAAACTGGCCGCAGTAAGTTGTGAACAGGTGCAGTATATTTAATTGCATGCTGTGAATTCTTTAAGGAAAATGTTTGGTAACTGGGATTTTGCTTACAGCTGATGTTCCATCACAACTAGCAATTGCAGTGCAACTACCCCACAACTGTGTACAGCCACCCTTCAAACTTCAGCACATCTATCTATGTCAGTATTCCATGAACTGTGATTTGGGAGTCCGCTGCTTTGCCAAACACGCACTTCTGAGATTCAGTACTTGGTTGATTTTTGGAGGACTCCTGCCGTGTGTCTTCGAATGTGTCCTGAGGGCTGACAGGAAGACAGACACTGTCTCTCTGTGACTGTCGCTGCCTCTGTCTCTATTTTCCTGATGTACTTGCTCTCACTCTTCCTTTGCTTCCGTTATGCACTTTCTCCCTTTCTGTGATGCCACTGTCTGTCTGGAGATTAATTAAACGGCTACCAGCCTGCCACTGGCACACCAGCCATCATCAGGCTCACCGCACTTCAGCTACCTGCCACAGTGGGGCTGAGGAGAGTTTGTTCGTGCAAGTGCAGCTACACACTCATTAAAATATGTCTGTTTCATCAGTCTTTTGTCTGTGCTTTCTTTTAGCATGCACTCTCTCTACACAACTGCATACTACTTCAGTTGCACTCATTGGTGCATGTTTTCATCTAAATGTTTGTGTGTGTGTTTTGGAAGGAAAATGTATTACTATATTACTTTTCAGTGTGTGTGCGATTGTGTGTGGAGTTATACAAAATGACATGGTTCTCAGCATTTATTGTTTGCTATTATTGCTGTCATAATGGGCAGCTCTGGCATCAGTGGGTGCATGCTCCAGCCAGTCCCATCATTACAATCTTCCCTTTCTGTGGTTCTACAGTTGTCAATTTACCATGCAGTCCCCTCTCAAGGATGTTTTCCCCTGCTGTCACATTGCTGAAGGCTTCCTCCTTTTTACTCCCTTCAGTTTTTCTTCTCTTCTTTGTTCTTTTCAGTTCTTCGATGCGCTTTAAGCAAGAGTGCCGACGTAGTGTTTATATGTGTGTTGAGGTTGGAGCGGTGGGGTCAGTGAAGCTGGCAGCTCAGCCTGGCTATGCTCAGCTTTTCAGGACTTAATTGAGACATACTGTCAGAGTGACAAACACATTTGCATGAGTGTGTTTTTCAAGATGTGCTCTTTTTTCACAGACGCTCACCATTCTGTTAATCAGCTCTCCATCAATCACAAGCAGAAGCGTGCACATATACACTCATACATATATGGTATCATATATACAATATGCACACAAAAACAGTTTTAACAACTGCACAGAGAGCTGTCAAGGATGGGTTTTAGTTCTCATCTAGACAGTAACAAGAAGAAGAAAAGGTTGCTGGAGAGGACAGAGACGGGAACATTTAACTGATATAATAAACTGACACAGATTGAGTCCACTGCCACGACTACAGTCCTTTGAAACTTCATTCAATAATAATAAGGTAAAAGATAGGAATCCCATTGTTTTGGTAAAAAATGAAAAAAGACAGATGAAATATACATTTTATTTTCATTTAATATTTCACTCAATATTTCATGTAATATATAAAACAAAAAATACTTCTCAACTCACCCTTCTTCCATATGAGCGGTTGTACGTTCACTAGCCTGGGGGGGTCAGTAGGAGTCACTCTATATATATTATAAAACCAAGTGATTCGATGACCACTGGTAACACTGAAGCCTTAACTTTCCACAACTGCTGTACTTCCTCTTGCTGCCTCATCATGGCTGCAATTTGTCTGTTGGACTCCAAGATATCTGTAGCTGTCACTCATGTCTGCAACATTTACCACCAAGTAATTTAAAGCAGAACTAAGTAAGTTTTTTCACCTCAATAAATGTTTTCTAGAGTCCCTGTGGGGGTAAACAAGGACTTGGCGGGGTGATTCGTGGGTCCCTCTCCTCCCTCCGGGGTCTGTGTCCTGAAAGCAGCACTTGCAACTTTCAGTGGATCGGACCCGACTAATCTCGCGAGAACAAACCTGCTTTACGGCACTCACACTCACGTACATAAATACAAGCATGAAGCCCTTGCCGTTGTTACCAACTCCACCCTTAGGAGCGCAAAGATGACAATAATACTCACCTGTCGAGACATTTTCTTGGTTTTGTTTTTCTTTCTTCTTGCAAAAGCGTTCTCTGCGCGTTGTTGTTGGGGGGGCGGCGGCGGGGTGGAGGGGGTGAGGGGGGGTCTGCGGCGGCGGCGGGGGAACGTTACGACAGTGAGCTTTCACAGGGGACCAGTAGGGGGAGAGCGAGAGCAAAACTTACTTAGTTCTGCTTTAAGCCCTTCAACTGTGATCACCTGTCTTCAGACCTGTCAAGTTATGAAGTACAAATACTTTATTACTTTACTTTACTTTAAGGTCCAATATGTAAGACTTAGACCTTGTCATCAAATCGTTTATGTAAAGAACTGCACATTCTTAATATTTTCTGCAACTCTCTCTTTACATTCAGCGTACATGTCTGGAATGGCGGTGTTTGAAAAAAAGCTTCTAGCCGGGCAACTCGTAGCGTGGATCCAATATTTTTATAATTTTCTTAAATCCCACCCCTTCTAGTGTTTGCACAGGACACAGATACTTCACAAAGTGGAATGCAACAGCATCTGACACATTGTTCCATTGTTTGCTGTCTCTGTTGTAGGGAGTGAGTTTTGTGATGTTACTGTCAGTGTTTGCTGCGTGGACGAAGCATCGACCACCACTACTGCTGCTTTTTAGCTTTAGCTGCCAGCTTGCTCACATTGTATTGTTTGGGACGCCTTCTTTTCAAGTAATTAAATAAATTTGTGGTGTTGCTATTACTTGCCTTGATACTCACCTTGCAAACTTTGCTCTTTATCATCTCCTGAAAAGTCAAACCAGTTCCATATAATGGACAAGGAGTTTCTCTTCAGAACAAAATACTTGTTTTTGCTCTTAGGTGCAGCCAACGTCATGCTTATTCACACTTTTGTACACAGCTGAAAGGGGCAGGGGCTAATAGCACCATGAATCACTTTCATTGGTTTAAGGTCAGAAGTCCGAATTTCAAATCTACCACATGCAATCTCTGGTCCAGCTGCACATCGTAGCCGTATTTGAACTTAAATGTATAGCAGAGGATCTTTTTCTTGCGCGTGTATCATCTAGACTATTGGTCCACCTACCGGTCAGTCAGTGGCGGCTGGTGAAATATTTTTTGGGTGGAGCTGCATAAATCCAATTAAAGATGTCCTTCCATTAAAAACAGTTTTTCTGAGGTTTCTGTTGAATATTTTAGCTCCACAGGTGTTCTTACCTTCATAGTGGGTGAAAACAGATCAACAACTTCTCTTTCAGTTTTAATCTCTCAAACTACGCAGGTGGTGATAAAACCAGAGTTCTCTCGAGTTCTAACGGCCTGTATCTGTTTCATCACAACTCATTTGTTCGTTAGTATTCATCAGCTCCCGCAGTTGAAACCACGCCTAGCATGCTGCTGGCTAAAAACTGTTAGCATAAGACATAGCAAACATGAAGACACGACGTCTGACGTTGCCATGTGCAGTGGGGCAGGAAACAATATACCTTGCACTCATAGGCTAGTTTGTTAGCCAATCAGAGTCCAGCAAATTCGAACAATGAATATGTATGAGCTGCTGATGAAGCAGCCTGACGGAAGGAGCCGGAACCACCCGAATTTTAATGCAGAAAGATTGAAAGGTCTGTTAATCAGTGTTTCCTGACGTTTTTTTAGATATAAAATGTTTCATATTACTGGTTAATACTTGAGAAATAACCACAAAGTCATGAAATTTGTATGAAATGGCCTCTTTAAGTGACTGTCAATAAAACATTTGTAAAGATGAGTTAATGTAAACCCTGTATAAAAATACATTTTCAACTTCAGTTAAATATGTAACAAAGACTTTATTCAATTGTAAAATAAAAAATAATCACCAGAACAGGTTAATCTAGTCAACCAAACAGACAAATTCTGTGTATTAACATTAAATGTTGTATTTTACGTAATTTTTAACACAATATATAGTAGGGTGACCAGACGTCCTACTTTACCTGGACATGTCCTCTTTTTGATGCTCAAAAAAAAACGTCCAGCCGGACTTTCAAAATCTCTCCGACATGACATGGGCGGCTGTGGCTCAGTGGTTAGAGTGGTCGTCCTCCAATTTGAAGGTTGGTGGATCGATCCCGGCTTCCACCGCCACATGTCGAAGTGTCCTTGGGCAAGACACTGAACCCCATGTTGCCCCCCGATCTGCGTATCGGGTTGTGTGAGTGTTAGCCCCTACCCTCTCCCCCCGGTTTACATATCGGGTTGTGTGAATGGGTGAATGTAAAAACCTTGTAGTGTGAAAGCGCTTTGAGTGGTCTGAATGACTAGAAAAGCGCTATACAAATACAAGACATTTACCATTTACCATGTCCAGGATTTTAGTCAAACCTCAGAAGCTGGCGTTAGGTTCCTCCTTCTTTGCATGTCATTCACTCCATCACTGGTCAGACACTATGTCAATATGCGTAAGCAGGTGCAGTACAAATGACAACAGTCGTTAGCAGCGAGGGAAGAATGTCACCTGATCTCAAACATGCCGAAACGCAAATGTAAGTTTTTTTCGTTCTGGTCGGCATCCATCCGAGGCAGAATGCATGACATGTAAAGCTGACACTTACGTGTCGGTGTCCAACAAATGTGCTGGAGATTTAGAAAACTATCTGGCTTCAGCCAGACACCTTACCGTACACCTTAAAGAGCAACTCACCCTCAAAACAGCTTTTTTCTGCTAACAAACTGTATTAGTGGGTCTTTAATTAAATATTTCAGTTTCTAGGCATTTTTTGACATTTTCATGTAAACTTGTTAAATTCTACACTTTTTGGTCTACAAACGTCTCAGTGCTGCCCTCTTAGGGTTGAAAGGTGGCTATTGCATTTGAATTTTGTGATTGGCTGAAAGCGGTTCATGACTATGTCACCAGCATCGTCTCTAAGACACGCCTCCTGGAGTATAAAACCATCTCTCAGACAGACACACTCGCCCCGCCCACCTGTTGTCTCCAGCTTCTCACCAAAGAGCTGCACACAGGAATTTAGAGCAACTGGCTGAAAACTACAACAAAGAGAATAACTAATATCATTAAAAGAATACCGTATATACTCGAGTATAAGTTGTTTTTTTGAGGAGTAAATTTCAGGTCTGAAGAGGGGTTCCGACTTATACGCAATTTTTTCCAAAGGAAAATGTCAACAGCTTGGGGACTGGATCAAGTACTCGGACGAGCGAACGATGTTCCTTATCAGCATGGATTATCAAAGACACGTTCTATCTTTTTAATAAATATATTGTTACATCCCAGGCTCGAAATGGGCTGCAATGCAGGTAAATTAAAAAGGTAAAAAAACGAAATAAAGATGCATGTGGAGAGAAAAAGCTCCACAGAAATTATTGAATAACAACTCTCTCCGTAGCTGAAACTCGTGCTCCCTCTCTCGCTCCTCGACCTGAAGACGTGCCAGACGCAACTTCATTCTGGCGTCTAATCTAGAGGAGGGAGTGGACTCCACAGAAAAAGTGTCAAACCCTGGTACCGTGACGGATTTCCCCTCGTCTTTAGTGACAGGTGTGATCAATTTCTGCGACACACCTCCCTCACGCTGCAGAACAGCCTTACCTGCGGGAACGCCTGATGCTTCACCTGTAAGCACAGCTGCTACTGATACTAGACGATGTGAACCAGCTTAAAAAAAATAAATATATATTCCTGACACAAACTGATTCTGACACCGACTTATACGTGGGTCAATGCTAAATTCCTCACTTTTTCTGCTGAGAAAGAGGTCTGACTTATACGCGAATCGACTTATACGCGAGTATATACGGTAATTCAATCGGGGCAAAGACTTCCCTGCAGTGGTTGTGATTGTGTGGATGTTATTTATAGACTTAATATTCTCATCATGATTGGGTTACCTGTCTACAACATGGCAGAGTCACACTGGAGCTAATCTAAACACGGAGAAGTGCTACATGTCAATCACAGCTCTTAAGTAACGCTTTCTTCAGCATTTTTTGAAAAAGGAGTTAGAAGGCAGGAAATTAATTTAGAGGGAGTGAGTTCCTCTGTAATGTATGTTATTTTGAAGATTAATATTGTTATCGGTATTATTTGTGTCTTTTGAGGAATGGCCTGTGTTGGGTACAAAAGCATTTATTATTATTGTTGGTCTGTTTCATGGTATTTTTGCACTAAAGAGTGTTAATGCAGCCTATTACAATTAAAATGTAGTTACCTAAAAAAATACAATCCTTTTGTAATTTTGCTCTCAATTCAGGTGTCCTACTTTTTTAAAACCATAATATGGTCACCCTAATATATAAACATTCAATGTTTGATCATTTTAATTGTCCAGTACTGGATAACCCTCCACAGTTGTGTCCAGTGTGTCTCAGGAAACGTCCCACTGTGCTGTAGAAACAGTTCTCAATGCAGCAGGTCACAATAGCTACGTTTACATGGGCACATTTAATCGGAATAAACGCCCAATCGGATAAAAAATACGTCATGTAAACATGTCAACCCGAATGTTTTGATCCGATGCAGCCTGATCCGAAAGAAATTTACTTCCGATCTAGAGGGGTGGTTTTGTCCGATCTTCATTCAGATAGACGTGCATGTATACACCCATTCGGAAAGAAAGGGTGAAAAAAGCCCACTGCGCATGCGTATAACTTCAGCGTGACGTCTTTCCACTGTCGCAGACTCAAGTAGAAAACATGGCGGGAGGTAAACAGAAGTGGTCTGCTGGTGCAGTCATCCTGTCATCCTGCTCTCCTCTCCTGTGGTGGAGGAGCAGTAGTAATATGTATTCAGCCTCTAGCTTGGTTAATGCGACCAGTAAAAACCCAAACATAAAGGTAATCACCTGCAGAAGGTCCATATTGGGGATAACGTGAGTCAGCTCGAGCACACGATGGGGCGGGAAAGACGTGCAGAAAGGACGGAGTTTGTTTACTTTTTTTTCTTCCCCCGGAAAGACAACTCGCTGTGCGCATGCTCAACTCATTTAACCTGATTGAGTGCTTGGTGCATGTGTACTCATGGCATGATCAGATCATTTCAGTTAGTGTCCATGTAAACAGGGATTTGGGAATTCCGATCGACCAAGATTTTAATCAGATTGGGGAAATTTGGCGCATGTAAACGTAGCTACTGACGAGATGCTGAGTGAAGACAAAACACTCCTCACTGTGCAGCAGGATGGTGTCACACACCTGGAAAACTGGTTTTCATTATAATATACTTACATAATATACATTAATATTATTTAATTTAAGTCAAAACAATTAACATTTTTAATTTTTGTGTTTGGCAAAACCATGTTTCAAAATTGTAAGATAAGTATTGTTGATGAATGGATCATAACACCACCATAATTTTAAACTTCCTAAAAACTTTTTTTTTTCTTTACAGAATTCTCTATCACTGGGTTTAAATATGGGGATAGTTAAAGCTCCGTTTGAACCTTTGGACCAGGTTCCACTCAAGTTCCTGTCTCTGAAAACAGCCCTGCTGTCGGCTCCGACGTTCGCGAAGAGAGTCAGCGATTTATCCGCGCTCTCCGTTGGTCCCTCCTGCCTCCGAATCCGAGAGGACGGCAGCTCCGCGCTGCTGCGTCCCAACCCTGCTTTTACGCCTAAAAGCATCACCAGCTCGTTCAGATCGAGATCTGTTCTTAATGTTCTGACAGAATGAATGTTTTCATTCACTCATGACGCAGCCTCATACTTACTTGATACTCCTAATGAGGAGTTGTCAACCTGCTCTGCTCATCGTGACACTGTTACAGTTCATAACCCTCGTTTTTCACTCTTCACAGCAGCAGGTCTGCCATCTCGGCCTCCAATCTGCACAGAGCTAAGAGGTTTATTGTTTTTTTTGGATTTTATTTTGAAACACCAAAGATCAAACCATATACCGATTGTTTCTAATTTTTTTTTGTCAATTAAACATTTGGATTAATTTTAAATTGTTATATGCACTGCACCGACGGATAGCTATATGCAAAAAATATTTGGAGGTATCATACATGCATCTCACTAAATCTCACTGTTTCTCACTAGTTGCTTGACCGTGCACCTCCGCTGGTGTTCTCACACACACTCTCTCGTTGTCATGTGCCTGGAACCACGATGCACGCACGCACACGTGTCTGCCTAAAGCTGTCAGTGGGTCGCCAACAATTAATCACCGACTTCTTCAGAGTAATATTGTGTGAAGTACTATTTCTTATTAGTAAGTGAGTTATTTCATCGATTATAGAGTTAGCTTCATTTTTGAGGATTTTCTGAGTTCAAGAAAGTCCCTTCTTAAAGGGACTTAAGGCAAGATTTGTGAAAAACTACACATGCATTTCCAGTTTATTCAATGCTAATGGGTCATGAAGCATTAAAAACCCAAAATAACGAGGCCATCCGCATATATGTCTGTTGCCTTGGACACGCTGTGTGCTACATAATGCGCTGCAGTTCGATGTCCGACTTTCCCGCGCAGTTGTAGGGATGTGACGTAAATTGACGCTGCATGCGCGTTGCCGACAGCTCTTGAACAGGAAGTACATGGCCGCCGTGGACTTGGATTCAAACACTGAAGGTATACTTATGGATGTTTCTGCAGCCAGCAAACGACCTGCATCCACTCTCACCCCCCAAAAAAGTGGTACCACGAAGAAACAGTTACTCACTTCGTCGCTTGACATGGTGCTTGTTTTTATATAATATGCACTGTGGTCTTGCAGTAAACCGTGACGTAGTAAGCAAGATTAGCCTCCCCGGTGCAGTGCTGTGAAGACGAACAGTCTGTAAAGTGTCTGTGCGCGCTCCCGTGCCGGCTTGGCTGGTGGCTGCAGTTAGCCACAGCGCCTGTCGCGGCAGCACTGAGTCAGATTTTGTAAAGTTGCCTTAAGTTCCTTTAAGCTGACAACTTCTTTTTCACAAGATTAATTATGTATTTTCACATAGAAGCAAGCAAGGCAGGAGAGGATCTCATCACAATGTCGACACAGAATTAAAGAACAATGGTTTTGGGTCCTTATCAGGATGGCTACTGCAACTAGCCAGTCTCAGTTCCTGTGTTCTGCTTCCTGTTGTTGAAGTCTGGGTTCTCAACTTCGGACACACATATAAATGCTGACTAGCAGTTATCCATCATTAAATATGCAGGAGGGGATGGAAACAAAGGCCGTTTTCAACTAGTTTAGCCAATCAGAGTAGAATTTTTTGACAGAAGCCTGTTTTTGATTTGCTGTTATGTGCATTCTGTATAATATAACCACTTGAACTTCTTTGTATTAAAGGCACGTTCAACCCAAAAAATCTTTGAACAAGGCGAGGCACCTTGTTCCCGGCATGCAAAAATTAAATTAGTGTCTGTGTGAAATTACTTGTTGACTAACTGTTTGAAGGTTGACACAGAAAGAAAAGAACACACAATGCTGGAATTTAGTGACTAGGGTTTTCACAGTGGTTTACAGTCTGGGACTCTAAAGAAAAACTCAGCACAACAAGTGTCAAATAGGGATGAGCCGGATACTCGTTTCAGCCGAGTATCCAGTACAGATAAAGCACTTTTACCGATTTCGAATATGATACGGTTAAATATGTATCATTACCTGTGTTAGGTATGAATAAAAATTCTCATTGGGTAGCTGACTGTGTCTGTGTTCTGTGACAGCGCCCCTCCCCTTCACACATACTGATTTATTGTGCTGTGTGTCGCTTAGCTCACTCACACACAGAACACTGAGAAGAAAACAGCGCTCTCTCTCTTGCTCTCTCTCCGTCTCTCCCTCAGTTACTCGGGTTTGCAGGTTTTTTCCGTTAACATTTCTTCGGCTTCAGGTTTGTTTGTTTTTTACTTTGGTTCGTCGTACTTACTTAACGAGTAGCGTTTTGTTAAACGTGGGGTTTGCGCAGACGTGGTGAATGGTAGAATGTGATTCGCGTCTTCCCCCTCCCTCTCTGCCGGTCATCTGAGTTTGGGTTTTTTTTAACCGTCTGCTGGCTCTAAACAGTTTTTTATACTTCACGCTCTGAGTGACACTTTCTTGCTGCATTTTATAAAAAATAAAGTTAGTTGTGGTATAAATATTATTACAAATTAAGCTACACACACAAACACTCACTCCCCCCGCCCCTTCTATCTCTCATGATCAGTGATATACAGTTCAGTGCTGGACCAATCTAACACGCTTTGCAATGCAGCATCTCAGTTGTCCACCACAAGTGTCCAGTCTGAGTGTGTGTTTTTTTATGAGTGTCAGTTCACATCGAATGGTCTCCGGGAAGGGTCAGGTCGGATCGTGTGGTGTCTAGTTTTGTTCATACCTCTTCTCTGGAATGCGGTCATAGGCGTGAGCAATGCGCACGTTGGTGGGGGCATTGGCTGTTTACCTTAGCAGTGACAGAGGTCTGTGACACAATTCTTAAGCGACACAAGACTAGTAAACAACTGTGATAGATTTGATAGACATTATGCAGAAGACGAGGGTGGGAAAGCTAATCGTGAAGCTCTGATGCTGCACCTGTCCGACCATTTTCTCTAAAAATAAAGTGTTGATGTTTCTGATATTGTTTTTGTCTTGTCCTCTTCCTTACTAAAAAGTTTAAACTAGTTACTACCAGAGCATGTTCATTCTGAAAACACGCTCGTAAATTCGTCTCCAAATAAAAACATGCTGCTGGGATTTTATTTACACAAACCCCATGTAACCTCCACATATTTCTTTTAATAAGGCTGAATGGAGCTGTTATATATTGTAGAGGAAAAAACACCAATTTTTTTCTTTAGCCGTGCTTCCTTCAATTCCGTTAAACAGGAAGCTTGACTGGCTTCATAATAAAAGCATTCATATTTGCTTTAAAATAAAAGTGACCAAATAACGAAAGATTCTTAAATATGGCATCACTTACAAATTGAGTGATATAACCAGTTATTTAAGAGGAAAAAAAACTGATAACATTTGTTGTAGCTCTGCAAACTTTATTGCACACTTTTTATTTTATTTATTCACAAGAGAAAGCAAACAGCGTCTCAGCAGCACCCGGTCACGTCTCCCTCACTTCTCTGTGGAGCACGGTCTTCGATTCCACATCTTCTCCATCAAATCACCGACGTCAACCTCGGATACAGAGATAAAAAAGCAGTCATCAGTCTCCCGCATGTCGCGGGAGCCATAACACAGATGGCTAAGAGCTAGCTGACAGAGCTAGTTCATCTGCACACTGCCAGTTAACTACAGGAGTTTTTCGTGAGCTGCTTCAAAGTGTTTAAAGCACTTAAAATTAATCACAACTCACCCTTACAGCTGCCATGTCCTCTCCAAACACTCTCCTTTCCCCATAAAAACCATCCATGTCCTGGAACCACTTCCTTGATTTGCGGTTGGCTTCACTCCGACAGTTCCAGATTCTTGATCGCTCTGTACTCAAATTTGAGTTTTTTCACCTTGTCACAGCACTGCTTTTTGTAGTTGCCATATTAAAAATCATGTAAAAATATATATATAAATAATAGGGCCGGGACTCGATTAAAAATTTTATTCTAATTAATTAGAGGCTTTGTAATTAATTAATCAAAATTAATCGCATATAAATATTTGACCAGAGAACAGTGAGAATTTTTTTCAAACGGATTTTTAGTATACCATTGAATCATGACTGAATACACATAAGCTTAAGCAACAAAATATTGTTTATTTTTGTTCAACCAAGTCCAACAGACCAGTGCATTAAGTGTAGAAAATGTCTACACTTGTACTCGGAGTCGGGCTAACGTCCACGCTAGCTGTTATATGTTTAACATTGAGGTGATACTTCAGGCCCGATGTGCTGCGGTGATGTGCAAATTCCTTGCTGCATAGCTTGCACACATGCTCTTATCCACACTTCCATCCAGTCATTTTTTATAACAAAACTTCCCGTCCACGGGGCCAATCAAAGCGGTCGCTTCTTCATTCATGTTCACTGTGGTTTGTTGTTGTCCTAAATAATGAACGCTGGTAGGTGCTCCAGTATAATCGGTCCGCTGAAACTCATGAGAGATGTTCTGCGGTGCTTAAATAAGTGCGATTAAAATGCGTTAAAAAATTAACGCGTTATTTTTGTGTAATTAATTAATCTTAATTAACGCGTTAAAGTCCCGGCCCTAATAAATAAATACCATGCGTTGCTGGAGGCTGTTGTTGCGATTCTATGACGTCACATCACGTGCACACTGCCAGGCAAATTGGTGGTTAATACTACGTAGGTAGGTGCGTGACTGGCATCAGTTTACTGGACCAATCAGTTCATAAATAGGTGTGGTGAGTAGGCATGGGGTAGGTTTGGGCCTACTCGGATCACTCAGCCAGCGGTTCCAAAAAAAGGTGCCTGTTTGGGCGGGATTTGGTGGGATCGGCCAAGTATGAACAAAGCAGGAAAGGGTCCGTAGTGAGACCATTCGGCCTATGTGTGAAAGGGGCATTAGACCCTATGTGGAAAAACTGGTCTTCATTAAAGTCAATACAGATCTGAAAAACATCGTCGAACTCTTTGATCTGCAGAACACAGTCCCCCCCCCCCCCCCCCCCCCCCCCCCCCTCTCTCTCTCTGTGTTTTCTCTCATTTACTCACACATACCTAGTGTGGAAATAAAATAAATAAAAAAGAACCAAAAAAAATTACCTCTGATAATAAAAAAATTTAAAGTTAAAGAAAGTCATGTTAGGTTTTCATTACATTTTACTTCATAATTGCAACCGTATGTGTTGTATTCATTGTTGCAAAACTTGTTCTGTATATACAGTAGAATGTTTGTTATCGTGATCAAAACCAACCGATCTGAAGCTCAATGCTGATGCTGTCATGAAAATAGTTTTTTAATCAGGAATAAATATAACAACCCGACTTAAAAAAAAAACCTACTTCCTGGTTAAATCCTGCCCACTTCCGGTTTAGGCCCCGCCCAGTCTGAGTTCAGCTACTTATAATATCATACGGTTAACAGATACAGATAATGCTGTACTTGCTCATCTTTAATGTCAAATGTAACATTTGTTCTAGTTTTTATTGCCCGATCATAAGTTCTTCACATCGAATATAGAAAATTGTTCTGTCACTAACTGTAACTTAATATGTGCTGTTATCGTAACATGCATGCACGCATATCTGGTGCATCTGTTTACTTACAGTGTCATAGTGGATCCACTCTACAAGTATATAACTCGTTCTGTTTGGGAGTTTTAGTCTCCTAATATAGTTAATTGTGTTATTACATCATTTTTGATTATCTGTTATCAATACTGAACACTGCTACTCGTGTTTACAGTCCAAATGACCACCGACGGATAAATACACACAACGCTTATGTGCACAAAACTGCTGGGTACCGAGGTCGTCCATATAACCGTCGACCACTGTACTTAAACTTCTAAGGGAGTATTCTGAAACACTTCTATGTAAACTTCTACCTGAGTAATGAATGTGAATACTTTTGACACCTCTGCCCTTCTTTCAACCACATTTATCTGAATGGAGGAAAATCAAGGTCGGGTGCATAGAAAGCTGGGAGGCAGGCTAAGATAAGTGCCTTGGCATGTTGATCCCCAGAGACATAAACTGGTTCTTGGTACACGGAATGTCACTTTGCTGTTGGGAAAGGAGCCAGAGCTGGTGAGTGAGGTTGAGAGGCACTAACTAGATATAGCTGGACTCACCTCTAGATACAGTTACTCAACTCCGGAAGAGGGGCTGGACCCTCACCTACTCAGATGATGTACAATAAAACAAGAGAGTAATTTCAAACAATCACAACCTGCAGCCTGGCTCCACAAGAGCATGACAGGTCTGAGCGCCAGGGAGCATAGCAGTTCCAAGCAGACTAGCACCAAAAAACGGGCCCTGGAAGCAGCCACTGAGTACAGCCCCCAGGTGCATGAGCAGTCCAAGTCTCCTGAGATCTCAAGCCACCGACTCAGAGCCTGTGACCCCATAACACCAACCAGGTCCCCACACAGGCCACACCACACCGAGGTGAATCATAACCACACCAAGGTAGCCTGCAATGCCTTCCAGAACAGTTGCAGCAGTGCCGGCACATGGGTAATTATTGTGAAGCCTGAGGTCTACGCAAACTGCGTAGTTTAAGTACGTAAGAAGTGTGATTGACCAACCAATAGATAATGAAACAGGTTTGTTATCTATTGGCAACTTTATTTCCAGGTCTATGATTTATAAATATTATAACTTCTTCTTTTGACAACCATATGAGTACAAGTCGATAAAATGATTTTAAAGTATATTTGAGATCTAAATTTGCTACAAAATTCTCTTAACCACCTTTAAACCATGCAAAGAAGCTATCCAGCTGGTCAGTGAGAGAGGAGTCGCTGTTATACACCTGTGTTGGGGGCTCTGTTGGAACATCATGATGACTTCCACTCCTTGCCACAGAAATATTGGATCTTTGTGGTCAATGAAGTTGGTTGACACTGCATAATGTTGTCTGATGCCCTGAGTCAGATCTTTCCTTGCAGATGTTTCTTGTAACTCCTTCTCTGAATTCTAGAATTCCAATGGCAGCTTGTTGGAGAAGCTCTGTAATATTACCAGCATTTTTAAAATCTTTTTTGTGTATTTCTTGCTTGTTCTATTTTGTAAACATTCCTTTTTTAAATGTGTTTTATTTTAGTTGTTACGATTGAATGATTTTTGCTTAATTTGTCACTGTTTTTGCCACTTGTTAAAATGTGTAACCATAGCGATTGACCTTTCGCCAAGTCCCGCCCCCCTTATGCCGCTTTTCCACCAACAGAACCCGGTGCAGTTCAGTTCACTTTAGCCCCCTGCGGACCCTTTTCCACCGCCTTTCTCGGGTCTTAACCGTGTCATTCCGCGCCAACCCGGCCTCTTTTTTCAGACTACCCTCCTCGGTGGTCCGAAGTGGTAGCCCCTGATTGGCCCGGCTGTGTGTGGTGTTCACGTGGTGTGATTCAGAAGCGCTCCCGCAAAAGGCTTTAAAAAAAACTCCCAGCAACCATACAAATATTTTATTTTAAAATACAATTGACTTTGGACAATGGCGACTTCCTCCACAAGAACCAAAAATCAAACCAATCAAAATGAACCACAGACAGAGTGCAAAGTACAAAAACACATTGTTGTTGTTGTTTCACGTGCTGTGACGTTGCGGACAAAGACTTTTGCGCGCCACTTTTCATAGCCAGATGGGCACGCCCATATCCCCACTTAAGTCCGCTTTATGTTTCCACCGCCTCAAGTAAGTTGATCCGCGCTGTACTGTACCGCTCTCAAGCGCGCCGTGCCGATTTGTCGGTGGAAAAGGGGCATTAGTTACTGTTGCTACGTCCAACAAACACAGCCAGCGCAAAAGATTATCATGACTGGAAGAGGTATTTCCATGCATGCTAATGACCTTTGTTTGGAGCAATATCTTCACGATGTCCTCCAAATTGAACCAGCCTTGAGCTCCTATCTCTCTCAGCTCTGCCGAGTGGCATCCGCTCGGAGCCAGCCTCCCTTGCAGCTGACTACCACTCTCTGATGCCAGCACCCCCAAAGTTCGGCCCTGCCATTCGCCGACAGCTAGCGGCAATCCCGAGCCAGCTCACGCTCTTCCGCGGGTGGAACGCGCCACCACTCCTCAGCACCGAGCTCCCCCTGAGATCTAGTTAGTAGTTGCTAGATGTGGACACACCGCTTCACCATCTTGTTTTGAGTTAATGTTTCTTGGACCTGCTCACATAGTACTGGTTGTGTGAAAACATCAATCAGACTGCAGGTCTTAATACTCAATTCCAATTTTATTGTGAGATCCGATCTTTTTGTAAGGTCGTTTATATTGCCAATAAAATGCGACCTGAATGTGACTTGCTGTGTGAATGAAATGTTTCTTGAATGTGTCACACATGCACAGTAGAGGGATCAGTGACACCACACACATATTTAGCTCGGAGACTTTTTTTTTCTTTGTCATTGGAGCCAGCTGTTTCTTTGGAAATGTTTTCAAAAACTGCGGGGCTCCGATAACACCCCTCGAGTTTGGCCTGAACAGAGCCGTCTCCCCAAATATTAATTAACTCAGACACCTCGGTTGTTCGCCACTGACCGTTCTCCGCGTCGTCCGCCATTATTGTTATTTTGTTTTTGCTTCCGCCTCCTTGATGCAGAATGGTCACATATTGATGATGTACAGGTTGGATGGAAGCAACTTGGCGGTTCAGACTAAAGTCGCATGCCAAAAGATCAGATATGTATCGGATTTAGGACCATATGCTGAAGTGGCCTGGGTCACATTTGAAAAGATTGGATCTGTGTTGTTAGGACTGACGTTAAAAAAATCAGATACAGGTCACATAGGAGCAAAAAAAACGGATTTGGGTCGCTTCAATCTGCAGTCGGAACATATGACATGTGTCTCTGAGACTTCAGTATTGTCGTCAGTATTAAGTGACAAGTTTGGGTCTAACAAATCGTGCAATCCTAAAAAAATATGAGAAAGTGTTACCACTAAAAGGCAGGAACAAAACTAACTCAAAGACCTTAAGGAAATTATACTGTAGAGGGAAATGATGACCAAGCTGTTTATAAAAAATAATTGATGTTACTTATACTTTAGTTGATGTCTGGATACTTATACAGATGGTGTTTATGTTTTGACAAAAGTTTAGATTATTTTGCGACTCCTTTATAAATGTTGAAATAACTTTTATTTGGTGACAATATTTTGTGCAGACTCCCAGAAAATTGCAGTATTTATTAAATCATTAATGTTAAACAGTTATGTTGATTTTTAAAACAGAGGTTTTTATGGAAAACACAATTAATGCTTTCATATAACTTTTAACTACCTGAAATTTGAAATTTTGACCTTTTTCCTACACTGTAAAATATATAATTACTCCAAATTTTGTGGACTATTATGATATAATTTTAGGCTCTATCTCCCACCACTACCTTTGGCCATGGAAGCTATTGGAACACCTAAATTTAAAGATTTGAATTGGTGTCTCAATACTTTTGGCAATTGGATATGGCAGGAGGCCAGTGTATCTTAGCTAACCCTCTATTCACAATCTGCCAAAGCCTTCTCCTTTTGTCAGTTGACCTTATCTATCTGCTCAATAAAAAAAGTCTCCATGGTACCAAATGTATTATGCCTTGCATACATAATGACATTATATGTGGGCCACACAGCTTTAGTACGTGAACCCTACTCTACCTTCACAGGTCTGAACAAGGCAACAGTGGGAGAATGTATTATAATGAATGCCAAAGCCAAGCGCTAAGAGGTATTTTGTTCTTGGTGCTCTTAAGGAATATGGATTATGAATGAGGGAGGAATCAGACCTGCTGTGGCTTCAATATGTATGAATCTTTTCATATGCACCAAGCACACAGCAGGTGTGATCCAGCCAGTCCTTCTGTTACTGCTGAAAAGGAGCCAAACGGTTTAGGGTTTATGTATTCCTCTATACTGCTGTTCACTGCCTTTCACCAACGGGAAATAAGTTTTTGGCCTCTGTGTTTGTGTGTGAGCTTGGAAAATATTTCATGAACCACTTGATGGATATTAATCAAACTTTCAGAAAGTAATCACTGGATGCATGGATCTAGTTAATATTTGGAGTCAATCAAATTAAAGACGGCTGCCACAGCTAACGAACAATAGCAAACACAGGTAATGAGAAAAAAAACTGTTGTTTTAGCGGCCATAAGTCATTCCCAAACGAAAGGAATGACTCACTTTTAACAGGAAAATCCTTCAGCAGAACCAGGGTGAAACCTTCTGCCTCCACCCACTGGGGTCTGAGAGGACAGGAAGGGTCAGACCACTCGTTATTTCTATGGAAAGAAAAGCAGTTAAAGTTCAACATGCGTTTTTTCTGTTGATGTCTTAACTGCAATCTGAATCAGGTGTGTTCAATGAGGAAAAATGTGCAGCGGTACTCAGACTAAAACTGAGAAATTCTGATTAGTGAAAAGAAACTTGTTGCAAGTCTTACTTGACACAGAAAACACAGGAGGGACAGTGGAAAACAGTGAAGACAGGTGAGCTGGAGTCAACTGAAATAACAGATTGTTTTATTTAAGCTCAGTCTTCTTTTGGTCGTAGTCAAACTGAGATACTTCTGAAGATGTGAGTCGTGTTTTCTCTGAAATTAGTACGAATGAGGAAGTTAGCACTGCAAGCCACATGCAACTTCGAAAGATGATTGGAGTGCAGTGTGGTCTGTGTTTATTTTAAAGAGGCCATTTCATACTAATTTCAGGACTTTGTGGTTATTTATTATTTATGCTACGTCTTATGTTAACAGCTTTTAGCCAGCAGCATGCTAGGCGTGGTTTCAACTGCGGGAGCTGATGAATACTAACGGACAAAGGAGTTGTGATGAAACAGATACAGGCCGTTAGAACTCGGGAGAACTCGGGTTTTATCACCACCTGCGTAGTTTGAGAGATAAAAACTGAAAGAGAAGTTGTTGACCTGTTTTCACCCACTATGAAGGTAAGAACACCTGTGGAGCTAAAATATTCAACAAAAACCTCAGAACAAACATTTTTAATGGAAGGGACTCTTTAAATATGTATGTAAATCCGTGGCGGCTGGCCAATAGAGGGCGCTTTTTTTTTTTTTTATTACATGTATTTAGAGTTAAAAACTCTCATGTGTATATTCAAATACTGAGAAGATTGTATAAAGTATTTCTGAAAGACAGAAATTGCTTTATAAAACATGATTTCCTCCTGCTTCTTCACTTCTCATATGTCTAGTTCAGCTCTGGGGCGCTGGAGAGAGCTCCCTCAGGAGGCGGGCTCTGAGATCGAATTAGCCAATGAGAGTTTAATATTATAACTAGTAGATGTCTGTAAGTTTATTATAATGAAAACCAGTTTTCCAGATGTGTGACACCGTCCTGCTGCACATTGAGGAGTGTTTTGTCTTCACCCAGCATCTCGTCAGTGTGACCTGCTGCATGGAGAACTGTCTCTACAGCACAGTGGGACGTTTCCTGAGACACACTGGACACAACTGTGGAGGTTTATCTAGTACTGGACAATTAAAATGATCAAACATATTCAATCTTTATATTAAATATTACTTATAATACAACATTTAATGTTAATACACAAAATTTGTCTGTTTGTCTGACTATATTAACCTGTTCTGGTGATTTCTTTTTATTTTATTTTACAATTGAATAAAGTCTTTGTTAAATATTTAACTGAAGTTGAAAATGTATTTTTATACGGGGTTTACATTAACTCATCTTTACAAATGTTTTATTGACCGTCACTTAATTGGATTTATGCAGCTCCACCCAAAAACATTTCACCAGCCACCACTGATGTAATTACATTAAAATCATAAACCATGTCTGTGGGAAAATGACAAACAGAACGGAAATAATAATCATGACCACTAGATGGTCAGAATGTCATTTATTTAAGAAATGTTTATTTACATTACAGGCTATAGAGGAAAAATGGCATTCATTTATATGGCCATTATTTTTGGTATTTTTAAGTTCATTGTTTAATGCAAATAAAAATGACCTCATCAAATAAAGATGACACTACATTGAAGCTAATGTCTCCTCCAAAACACACAAAGTCAAATACTTGGATTTTCTTACAGGAATAGTTATTTAACTTCTAACATTTCAGCAAATTTGTTCATTTTAAGACACCTTATAAACATCATCATTAACACTGACATCAACATCATAATTAAAGAGGCCCGTCCATTAAAAAGGTTTTTCTGAGGTTCCTGTTGAATATTTTAGCTCCACAGGTGTTCTTACCTTCATAGTGGGTGAAAACAGGTCAACAACTTCTCTTTCAGTTTTTATCTCTCAAACTACGCAGGTGGTGATAAAACCCGAGTTCTCCCGAGTTCTAACGGCCTGTATCTGTTTCATCACAACTCCTTTGTTCATTCGTATTCATCAGCTCCGGCAGTTGAAACCACGCCTAGCATGCTGCTGGCTAAAAACTGTTAACATAAGACGTAGCAAACTGGAAGAGAGAACGTTTGATGTTGTGGGGCAGGAAACAGTATAC
Source organism: Pachypanchax playfairii (assembly GCA_006937955.1). Taxonomy (NCBI): domain Eukaryota; kingdom Metazoa; phylum Chordata; class Actinopteri; order Cyprinodontiformes; family Aplocheilidae; genus Pachypanchax; species Pachypanchax playfairii. The sequence continues at coordinate 2,789,401 of SSNP01000059.1, read as the reverse complement.
CTTGCTCTCATAGGCTAGTTTGTTAGCCAATCAGAGTCCAGCAAATTCGAATAATGAATATTAATGAGCTGCTGACGAAGCCTGATGGAACCAGCTGAATGTTGATGCAGACAGATTGAAGACAGTGTGTTTCCTAACGAGTTTTAGATATAAAATGTTTCATATTACTGGTTAATACTTAAGAAATAACCACAAAGTCCGGAAATTTGTATGAAATGGCCTCTTTAACAAGCAGCTGATACAGGGCCCAAAATTACTTTTTTGACACACCAGCCAAGTTGACCGGTGGATTAAAAAATTATTTTTTACCTGCCAAAATTCTGAACGATTTAACACAGATATATTCAAAGCACGTTATTCTGTATATTATGTGTGCTCCAGACAGAGAGGAGTGACAACATAATTAAAACATCAATAAGAAAAACAACTTTTTGGTAATTTTAGATTTTTTATTATAACTTGGAAATGTCTATTACTTTGAAATGTTTTTTATGAACTATCTGATTTAGTCAGGTGTCACTAGCAGAGGCTCAGACTGAGCCCGGGACACGTTTGTGCAGGCAATATGGCATCTGCTTCTTTCATGTTCTCGAATAGTCTCAAGCTTCATAGTCTTATTTCCTACGACAAACGAGATGTTACGGTTCTTCTCTTTAGCATACTGGCGGCAAACTGTGCAGCTCATTCGAGCAGGTTCATAATGCAGCCAGTTTCTTACGACACCGCCATCTCCAGTTTGCCATTTTTCATTGAATCTTCTGGTTGCCACTGATCCTGGTGGTGGCTTTTCTTCCAGTTCGCCAAGTTTTCTTTTTGAAGGCTGGCTGGCTCCGGTTAAAAATCGCAACATCTCGCCATTAGCACAAAACTACCACTACATTGAGTGTGGGATAAACGGAAATGATGTGAGTGCAGCGCTCACATTTCACTTACGCTTCAGTATGTCACATGCAGACGGGGCGGGGGAGCATCACAGAGATCCACGAGAACTGACACTGATTAACATTACTGGTGAAAAGATTTACTCGCCATGTGGCGGATGGCGCTTCAAAATTAACTCGCCAGATAGAGAATTTGCTCGCATGTGGCGAGTAGCGAATGTTAATTTTGGACCCTGAGCTGACCAGGTTTTTTAAAATGACAGAAACTAGCGACCACACAGCCGACTGAGATCCAGATCTGTTACAATGGGACTTTATTTTCAACATCAGTGGGACATTAAACTGTTCTGTGAGTATTTACCTGTAACACTCTTACATACTGTACCTATAATTATAATTATCATGTCTAAAAGGAAAAAATAAACAATGATGGTTGTGTGTGGGAGAGCATGTCTGAGCACATGCATATGTATTTATTAACTAAATATCTCATGAACAACTTAATGGAAGACGTTATTGGATGTACACCTACAAGATGGCTGTCACAGCTAACCTCAACACACACAAAACTAGTATAACTAAGTTCTACAGAGAGTGGCCTTGGTGTGGTAGTAGCAAAGAGTCACCCTGGACACTACACATTACAGGTCCTACTGGATTCCTTTCTGCCTGTCTAACACTGTAGGTGTTGCAGTGGGGAGAGGCATGGTGGAAATTGTTGCTTCCAAGTGGCACCTGTGGCTTTCTCTCTGAGTTCCCTGTATGCCACAAGTCTCCATGAGTCAACAAGCCTGTGTAGTTGGCTTAGTTTAAACATTGCTCTGTAGTGAGACAAGCAGCTGCACCAAACTTGTCTTCAACATAATGAGAGAGAAGAGAGGATACAGCCATTTGCCTTGCACAGACAGTTTTGAAACCCATCACCAATTCAAAACTCCTCCGCTCACGGGGCAAAAAGGAGAGTTCTGGTTTTGCACTCGGCCCCGGTGTCAAAGAGCCCCAGTAAGACAAGCTGTCATGTTAAAGCACAAGTCGTGTCCTTGCTAACGAATCATATTTGTCACCTACATGTGCAATGAAAAGAAAATGTCTTTGTGTACCAAAAGTTCAAGATTGTTTTGCTCACACAGTTAAACACAATGTCCTGGCATGAGACCGACAGCAGGGTTTACACATGCTTCTATGATCTAGAACAGAGACTGGGGTGTCTGTCTATACTGGATCTGAAACTGATGTGCACATTTGGGTATGTTTAAACTCAGGATGCAGACTTTGTATCAGGTGATGCAGTCTGTGTGAAGAAGACACTGGTTCATCAGTTTGAATGGTGCATGTTTTTACATCTCAGTCACATCTAAGCACAAGTGGTTCACATTCAAACATATGGCAAATAAATATCATGTTCTGATATTTGGTTTATTCTTTTCCCCTTGAGTGTTTATGAAATGACTTGTAGTAGCGTAAACACCAAATCAGGAGTCAACGCATACAAATTCTGGGTTTCCTGGAAAATCAATCGATCATGGCAGATTCAACTCATGGCAGACCATCCAAATTATAAAAGAGTCCCTTCCATTAAAAACAGTGTTTCTGAGGTTTCTGTTGAATATTTTAGCTCCACAGGTGTTCTTACCTTCATAGTGGGTGAAAACAGGTCAACAACTTCTCTTTCAGTTTTTATCTCTCAAACTACGCAGGTGGTGATAAAACCAGAGTTCTCCCGAGTTCTAAAGGCCTGTATCTGTTTCATCACAACTCCTTTTGTTATGATTTCTAATAGGAAGGTGTAGTGTAGGACCCAAGCACAGGCAGGAGACGGGGAGGCGAAAATAAGGAACACAAAGGTTTAATAAAGCAAACAAACTTACATGGTTGGGGGTGAAGCATGGGACCAGACGAAATAAAGAACATAATCCAAACTGAAAAAAGTCCATAAAACGTGACCAGGGTAAAACGGGAACTAAACAAGGTGAAGAGGGGCGGAGACTGATACATGGACTAGGCAGACAGAGAGCTAAGACAAGGACTGAGGACAAGAAACGAAGATAGGGACTACAACGAACCAACACTGACTAACTAACACACGGGACTTAAATATAAAACCAAACTGATAACAAACTCAAAACATCTGCTGACATGTGGAGAAACAAACACAGGAAGTAATCACAGAAACAAGAAACACCTGAACGGAAAAACACTAGACTGAAAAGACAAGCTGTCAAGATACTGAATGACACATGAGGAGAACAGGAAGTACAGACATAACCAAAATAAAAGCAAAACAGGAAACTACATGACTAAGGAAAATAAAAGCCTAAGACACCGAATGAAAACAGAAGGAAGAACAACTACTGAAAAAAAACCCAAGTCCTGACAGCTTTGTTCGTTAGTATTCATCAGCTCCTGCAGTTGAAACCACGTCTAGCATGCTACTAGCTAAAAGCTGTTAGCATAAGATGTAGCAAACAGGAAGAGAGAACGTCTGATGTTGCCATGCGCAGCAGGGCAGGAAACAGTATGCCTTGATCTCATAGGCTAGTTTGTTAGCCAATCAGAGTCCAGCAAATTAACATAATGAATATTAATGAGTTGCTGCCAAAGTCAACCGAATCTTCACACAGACAGATTGAAAGGTCTGTTAATCAGTGTTTCCTAAGGTTTTTTAGATATAAAATGTTTCATATTACTGGTTAATACTTAAGAAATAACCACAAAGTCATGAAATTTGTGTGAAATGGTCTGTTTTCAGATGGAAATGTAGATCTCAAAATGTCCTATTTGCATTCAGTTTATCTGAAACTGGCCTGCTTTGGTGTTTTTGGAGTTGTAAAGTTCTGCTGGCAGAGAAGCTGAAGGCCACCTCACAACAGAACTGCTGGTGATCATATACACTGCTGAGCACTGCTGTATGTTGGCAACTCACTGTCATTTTCTACTAACTGTTATGTATTTGTAGTGGTTAAATGTGACGTGAATCAATGGAGGTTGTTGACAGTAACTTTACATTTTATTAGGCAATTAAAAAACATATTTAAACAGTAATTATCTCAGGGAACTTGAGCAGTTTAACCACTTTTGTATCAGTAAAACAATGTTTTTATTTAAATTTTCTAGTAAACCTAACACAACAAGATACAAACACTTGTCATGCTTCTGTCTGTAACATGCAAGCAGCTCTGCAGGAGGAACCACAGGTCCAGCTTGGATGCAGTTTTACAGACAGATCCAGCTCCAGGTGATTCTCTTCATCTTCATTCAAATCATGTCTCCTGCCATCATCTATTTCTGTTTCTTCTTTTTGAAAATTATGAAAATTTGTATGAATCAAATGATTTGTCTTATTTTTTTAAGTTGTAACTGTTAACTGTTTTTTGCAGTTAATTTTCCTTTTTGACTGACACTGAATATTGTGCTTACTTTTTCGGGACTTGTTTGTTTTTAAGTTACTGTAGCCTGAGATAGCCATAGACTTTACATATAAACTTGCCGCTTATGAAGTTGATGGTTGGGCCGGTGTGAACACACCATAAGAGCGTCAAAAGTTCAGTTAGCTGAACTTCTGCTTTGCTCGCATTTCAAGCAGCAAAGCTTGAAACGCAGGAAAAGCTTGAAGAGTTGACGCTGCTAACGCTCACAAGGCGCCGCAGACTGTGACGCACTCCACCATAGACTTTACATGTAATTTTGACACTTCTGCCGCTGACACTTGGGCCGGTGTGAACGCACCATTAGACTCACTTATCACTCACTTTGAAGCCACTCAGACTTAAAACCTTTTTACACAATCCTATAGTCAGGGTTAGTTTAGGTTCTCCTGATCCATCCCTTTAGTTATGCTGCTATAGTCTTAGACTGCTGGAGGACATACTGTCCGCATGTCTTCACTCTGCTGTCTCTTTACTCCCCATGTTTGTATATGATAGAGTTGACAACTAACCCAAGATAGAACTGAATAAAGCTCCACTTCAAGCTCCTTCTGATGACAGAGTTTCTAACTTCATCTCTAAGGCTGAGCCCAACCAGCCTACAGAGGAGGTTCATCTCAGCTGCTTTTATTGGGGACCTTATTCTTTCAATCAGGATCCAAAAGTCATGACTATAGATGAGAACCAAGACACAGGGTCTTAGGTCTGATGAAACATTTACAAAACTGACCATTGACCTTCAGTCCAAAGACCCCTGGACTGCATGATGTTACATCAGTACACCTTCCAGGGACTTCTAGAAGGTTGGGTAATCTGAACTGCTATCTGGTGGGTTCAAACCTTCAATCCTGTAACTCAAGCTGCATAAAGGTGACTGTTGTTCAGTAGAGAGAACTCCAACACTGAGGTATCATTGAGGTGGGAGATTGTTGAGTATCCTCACACCTGCCTGACGCCTCATGCCCTGGACAACTGCAGAGTAAGCAGCTACTCTCCAGGAGTTGGGTTCCAGAACCTAAGCTATGCACGGCGCTATATCTAGTTGGTTTCTCTTAACCTCACACACTAGCTCTGCCTCCTTTAGCAGCAGCGAGGTGAAGTTCATAATTCTGAGATTTTAACACTGAGGCCTACCCACCTGCCTTCACCTGCCATCAAGCTCTCTATACATTTTCCTGCATGAAGGTGGTGAGTCCACATGGAGGTGGAACCCACACCAATATTATGAGGAAGATCAAACGTCTCAAGAAGGCAGAGGATTAAAACAAATGTACCTTCTACAAATATATGGACACATAATTGATGGTTTCTACATCTTTTTTTACTATGAATCTGTAAAATGAGGTTTAGATCAAGTTGTAAGTCAGAGAAAATGTATAGAGTGTACATGCTGGGTTGTTTTGGTTGTGAAAGATCCTCACAGTCTCTGAATATGTGTGTGTTTGTGCTGTTTATATGGAGTGCAGATCTATTTCTGGACTGGGGGAACCTCTCCTGTAGGTCTAATTACTTTAATGAGAGATGTCTCCCTCTCTATCAGCCCTACCCAAGGGTACACATTAACATTCCCCCCACATACTCATGCACACCAACACTCACAATTAACCACAAATTCATCAGCAGAGTAAATATTCTCTGTTGCCGTGTGAGACTTAGTTCTTGTTTAAACCCTTGCTTCTGCCAGAAAGTAGCCCCCACCCCCTAGAGTGGAATGATTCAGCCCAGACTCAGTTTGATGCTCGGTGTACTTTAAATCTGTCTGCCCTGACTTTCATTAGACACAGAAAAGTGGAAACTTTTTTATTCTTTTTTGCATAATGGATCAGACAGTTTGCTACAGAGTTATTATTAGTGACTTCAATCCATTCAACCAATTTGGAATCCAGGAAACGATCTGACAGCTGGATATCAAATGATGCTCCAGTACTGACCCGTCACTATCCCCTATGCATGTGGATGTATAGTGAAATGTGTCTGTGTGAGTGAGTGTGTATTAAGCTTCAGAAAGCAGTCCGACGTTACAAAGTGACTTTCACCACTGAGTTCTGCAGCTTTATTCATGAGAGAGCCACGAGGTTTGGTTATTTAAACTGATATGATGAGCAAAGCAGACGGATGTGAAACAAACACGACAAAGCTTCTGTTCCTTCTGCTCCTCAAGGCTCCGTTAGACCTGCAGCTTGTTTCTGCCCTCTTGTGGGAAACACGCAAACTACAATAGAAGAAGACGATGAGGAACATGTGAAATCCTGATGATTTCCTCATAAAAATACATCAAATAAAAAAAGTTAAAGTCACTGAGTAACATAAAATAAGTGATGGTTTTAGATTTATTTTTCATTATCAAGACAAATTGATTATTTTGAAAATAAAGGAAATTGAAGTTACAGTATTTTCTATTGAGACTTATTGTAAAGCTTCATGTCTATGACAGTCGTCAGGTCATCTGATGTGTAGGAACTAGGCATGAAGATCAAATAGTTTACTGTATTTGAGTTCTGGAGATCTGGATTTCACTCCAAGCCTTTTATGTGGATCTTAAACCACAAATAAAGTTGTTTTTTGTTATATTGTTCATGTTCATGAACCTTTGTAGCAGCTTTCTGCTTATTTTAATGCACTTTTCTGATTTTTTCACCAGCAACATCGTTAGAAAAATCTGTTGAACAATCAGAAAAAGTCAAATTCACGTCATCAGGTCCAGATTCAAAGTTAATTACATGTAAACATTTTTATTATTTGTAGTTAGTAACCAGATTCAGTAAGTTATGAAACTAGTAAAGAATTCCTTCTAATTAAACCAGCAAATTAAATCTTCATTTCAGTATAATCTCCCAACAACAGCTGCTAGTTCTTCTACATGTGGTCACACAGGTAACGTCACCATCACAGCTCTTTGTAAAACGTTTGTTGTTCTTTTGATCAGAACACGCCCACATTATGAAGACAGATTATCAACATGTAAAAGTCATAAAACCACAAAAACAATGTTTGTGTCAAGTTAAATAGATTAAAGTTCTGTATAATTGTACTTAACATTCTACTTAATGTCTTGAAAAAAATGTAACTGAATAAAGAAGTGTCTTTAGTTTCAGCCAATAAATACAACAAGAATAACATAATTAAAAATGTCTAAATATAGCAGTGATCGCTGGAGGCTCAGCTTAAGAGAATAAATCTATCAGGTATTTCTATGTATACAAACAACATGTCCGACTGCTTTATCACCAGACGGGATGTGGAGAAGACAAAAGTCCAAATATTGACGTTATTAATAAACCAGGAACAGACAGAGCAGCAGCGTTAACGTCCACTGGAAGTTCTGCATTTTAACCCTAGAACACAAACATCATGTGATTTACACTCACACAGTTCTTGTCATGTGATTTTCATTGTGTTTAATTTTACATAAATTAATGAAAACTATATTTTATCTTATTCTATCAGGTAAAATATCCCCGACGTTAGTTTTTTTTTTTTTTAGTTTATTGATAGGATCCCCATTAGCGCAGCTTAAGCTGTCGCTATTCTTCCTGGGGTCCAGCAGTAAATACAAATTAAAACAGCAACATTTATAAAAGCAGTAGCCTACAAGTCAAACAAAAAAAAACATAAAAATACATAAATAGCCACTTCAACTTATTCTAAAGCTTAGTCCATGTCAGAGTTCTTAAATCCATTTCCGATATTCCTCAGTCCTTGTCCAATTTTCAATCCCAGTCTGATATTTAATCCACATCTGGCATTTTACTCCTTATTCGGCTTCTTTAGTCCATATTTCATCAAATGTTCTATATCCGATTTATTCAGTCGTGTCCTGTTAATTTAATCCACATCCGATATTTCATAATTATCAAGTCCATGACAGACAGTTTCCACATACTATGATTACTTACATATTACTCTTAGGGTCTAATTGCACAGCCTCCATAGACACCCAAATCGTACTAACTGACTACATTCTACATATTACTTGTCATATGAACTCCCCTTCTGTTCTTTCAATAGGAATGTTCTTAGTTCTAGTTTAAATTTATTTGTTTTCTCTTCTAAAGTTATCCTTTCCAGCAGTTTGTTCCATTCAAACATTACCCTGCAAAGGAACGTTCTTTTCATACGATGTGATTTTACTTTAGAAAGACAAATTTTTTTGCACAGGCATGTCTAAATTATGTTTATCATGACTAAATGAGAGATTGTTGTAAAGTATTTTAGGATTTTTATGAGTCATAATATTTTTTAATAGTGATAACGAGGAGTAAAGTGTTCTTTCCTGCACTGCTAACCAGTTTAATTTATTCAGCATGACTTTAGAGCTGGTTTCGTATTTGCAGCCTAAAACCATACGAGCTGCTCTATTCTGTAAGATCTGTAACCTATTTAACACTGTTTTTGTTGCATTTGACCAAACAGCTGGGCAATAATCTACATATGAGAGGACTTGTGTAATTTGTTTAGTTGCTTTCCCTGTTAGAGCATATCTGTGCCTTTTTAACATTGATATTGCTCTTGCCACTTTTGCACACATCACTTCTACATGTTAGTGATGGTGTTATTAACTTTAACGTTTGTGTTGTAACCTGAAGAGGTTTAATACTTCAGAATGTGTAACAAAAAGCAGAAACACTTTTCTCTCAGATCTAGAAGATCTCTTCTTTTACAGTTTAGATGAACAGTAACATGTTGCTGATTCGTTTGCAGAAAGACATTTTGCATGTGAAGAACAAAAACATGCACATTAAGTTCTTCTTCCACGGTTCTACTTCACTCACCTTTCTACAGAACCCACTTCCAAAAGTCTCAAAGAAAACTGTACAAGACACGCCCAAATAATCAAAAGGTTATGGAAAAAATACATTTACTTTCTTAATTGACAATTTACACCTTTTTTATTTGTACCTCTCCTAGGCCATAAACATGTAAAGTAGTCCTGCTTCTGCAGGTAAATAGATCATCTGTGGTCAAATTTCAGTCCCCATTAAATAGTTTTTCGGTTTACACGTATTTATTTAGTTTATATATATTCTGTATATTCCTTCTCATATTTTTCGATAAGTAATTATATCTCAGCTGATCAGAAAAAGAAATAAATGTTCCAGTAAATGATATTTTAGATGAAGTTGTGTTAGTGTTCCATTCATTAACATGGAGACGGTAATTCATCAGGACGGTGTGTGATCTGTTCATATTATTGATCATCCAACAGCAATGAATGTTTTAATGCATATGCTGATATCAAAACCATAAAAAACAGCAAAAACATTTAATGTTTCTTCAGAAAAATCTAAGTAAATTTCACTTATTTAAATAGTTTTCTGTTTATTTTATAAAGTCAAACATGGAACGACTGAAAATGTGAAAATGTGTAAAAACATCCAGGAGTTTCATTAAATCTCAAGTCTTTTCACATGAATACATCAGTAACACAATATGATCCTGAAGTCATAAATCTGTTTTACCTGTAAAAGAGTCACAATAATAATTAATAACAGAATTAATACCATTAAAATCTGTATTTTAAATACCTGAAATGAACAGAATGAAGAATCTTGTTGTATCTAAACAGCAGCCAATGACGGAGCAGCTTAAAATAAGAAATAGTGAAAACATACAGAAAATAAATAAATAAGTTGTGAAGCAGCTTTCATCAGGCTGTTAGCAACAGAAACCCACCTGGCTAAATGAACAGATAGTGTTCAGGGTCAGGGTTTAGAGGAATCACTCGGCTGGAAGGCTGATATATAATACAGCTGCTGTCAGAACTGACAAGTCTCAGAAACATACACCTCTAATCTCAACCCCCCCCCCCCCTCTACTATAATACTCAGAAAAAAATGACACCCTCCACAAATATTAAACATCTTCCAAGGCCCATACCAAGATCTTCTTTTTTGTAACACTGTCCTCCCCCCACCCTCCCTTCTGCTTTCTCTCTCCCTCTCCTTATCGCTCTCCCATCTTGTCTTGTCCTTGTCTCCTCAGAAGCCCTGGCAGCCGGATCATCTCCGTCTCTTAGTGTCAATTAAAAGTGAAATATCTGCATTTGTCAACATATCATTTGTGGTGTGCCCGTGATGCACTGCTGATTTGTCGGCCGATTCCTGACACTGGGGACGGAATGCCGAGGCGGCAGTCTCCCTCATTAGACCTGTAGCTGGCATCATGATGGCTGACACCACCAGGAGGCTTCGCTCCCCACCAACATGATACTAACCCAGGAACAGGCCTCGTCTGTCAGCCTTGTCACTTGCCAGCCAGCCATCCAGTCATCCAGTCAGGGAGAGCGAGAGACATATCAGCAGAGAAGGAGGTGTAGAACAGGGTGCATCATGCACTCCGCTCTGAGAGCCTGAGACTAGTTTGAAGTTCATTTGTTAAATATTTGATATTTATGTTTGGTATGTTGCTCGTTTGACATGTTAATACAGTCATATGAATTCTAAAAATATACTAGTTCTGCAATATTGTGTGCAAATCACGTTAACAAATAAGTAAACAACAAAACAATAATAACAAGATGAAACAGAAATCACAACAACAAAGAAACGTCACAATGACGTGTAAAAGATGCGTACCTGATGTTAACGAGGCTCGTTGCTGTTTGGATGGAAAGTCTGTTCATCTTTTAAACATTAATAATCGTTAGATCTGCATGTTATCATGAGTTCTGTAGAAGGTTCTGGACGGGCTGGACTTACAGGTGAGCTGGTTCTGATGGGGAATGTAAATGTGGGGAAGTTGAAACAAGCGAGTACAGCACGCTCTTCCTAATGTCAACATTCATCATAAAGAAACATCATTTAAAGAATTGGATTAATTGGTATTACTATATTTAACATATGCACACTGTTGAAACTAGAAAATTGGGTCAACATTAACAAAATAAGATATTATTTACATAGATTTATATAACATAAATACCTGTGGGAGATTATATATGATTATATGTATGGGCTTCAATAACTAAAGGTTAACTAACGGGCAGCAGATGGCAGCAATATGCAGCTGAAGCATCTTGTCTGCCTAAAACCAAAGAATAAGAACAGGCTGTCCATCCAATCAGCAACAAGCCTAACATCAGGTTCCCGCCCTTTTCTGGTGTGATTTCATGTGATTTCATATATATATACATATATACACATACATTTTTTTTTCTTTTTTTTGATGAAAATGATTTGTCCCTCAGGGCCACCATACAAAGAAGAATCATTAAATTACTTTGTTCACTTTATTCTAGATCTGAATATTTTGCTGTGGCTGTGGGGCAGAGGAACATGACTGTAGCCAGAAGGTTGCTGGTTCTATCCCAGCTTTCCACACCACACCCCAATGACTTCTGTTAAAAAAAACTCAGCATGTTCTGCTCTTCAAACACTTGAGTTGAAAGTTTATTTTAGCAACGCTGCCATCTAGTGATGTCTTGTTCTGGTCTCGTGCAGTTTCCTCTTCCATGTGCTCAAACTCCACAGCTGATATTCTTTAGAGAAATACCTGTAAGTCATTATGTTTATAGACTAAACATACTACATACACGCATAAACATACAAGTTCTATTTATCTGAGTGAGTTAGTTTGTGAAAGATGACCTCTTCTGTTTAGCTAATTAATATTTAACTAGTCTGTCACATAATGTTTTGATCACATAGTTTACTTACATGGAGTAAGAAAGATTTTATTACCTTGGAATTTAAAACTAAGTATTTACCTGTTTTTATAAATCATAAATCAAACTTGTTTAAAACTTGTTTAATACTTGGTTGCAAATTCTTTGCAGTTAATTCCAGCCTGAAGTCTGGAGCTCATAGACATCATCAGATGCTGGGTTTCATCCCTGGTGATGCTCTACCGGGCCTCTAGTGCTCTACTAGGCCTCTAGTGCTCCGCCAGGCATGTAGTGCTCTACCAGGCCTCTAGTGCTCTACTAGGCCTCTAGTGCTCTACCGGGCCTCTAGTGCTCTGCCAGGCCTCTAGTGCTCTACTAGGCCTCTAGTGCTCTACCAGGTCTCTAGTGCTCTACCAGGCCTCTAGTGCTCTACCAGGTCTATAGTGCTCCACCAGGCCTCTAGTTCTCCACCAGGCCTCTAGTGCTCTACCAGGCCTCTAGTGCTCCACCAGGCCTCTAGTCCTTCACCAGGCCTCTAGTGCTCTACCAGGCCTCTAGTGCTCCACCAGGCCTCTAGTCCTTCACCAGGCCTCTAGTGCTCTACTAGGCCTCTAGTGCTCTACCAGGCCTCTAGTGCTCTACCAGGCCTCTAGTGCTCTACCAGGCCTCTAGTGCTCTGCCAGGCATGTAGTGCTCTACCAGGCCTCTAGTGCTCCGCCAGGCCTCTAGTGCTCTACCAGGCCTCTAGTGCTCTGCCAGGTCTATAGTGCTCCACCAGGCCTCTAGTGCTCTACCAGGCCTATAGTGCTCTACCAGGCCTCTAGTGCTCTACCAGGCCTATAGTGCTCCACCAGGCCTCTAGTGCTCTACCAGGTCTCTAGTGCTCCACCAGGCCTCTAGTGCTCTACCAGGCCTCTAGTGCTCTACCAGGCCTCTAGTGCTCCACCAGGCCTCTAGTGCTCTACCAGGCCTCTAGTGCTCTACTAGGCCTCTAGTGCTCTACTAGGCCTCTAGTGCTCTGCCAGGTCTCTAGTGCTCTACTAGGCCTCTAGTGCTCTACTAGGCCTCTAGTGCTCTACCAGGCCTCTAGTGCTCCACCAGGCCTCTAGTCCTTCACCAGGCCTCTAGTGCTCTACCAGGCCTCTAGTGCTCTACCAGGCCTCTAGTGCTCCACCAGGCCTATAGTGCTCCACCAGGCCTCTAGTGCTCTACCAGGCCTCTAGTGCTCCACCGGGCCTCTAGTGCTCTACCAGGCCTCTAGTGCTCCGCCAGGCATGTAGTGCTCTACCAGGCCTCTAGTGCTCTACCAGGTCTATAGTGCTCCACCAGGCCTCTAGTGCTCTACTAGGCCTCTAGTGCTCTACTAGGCCTCTAGTGCTCCGCCAGGCATGTAGTGCTCTACCAGGCCTCTAGTGCTCTACCAGGCCTCTAGTGCTCCACCGGGCCTCTAGTGCTCTACCAGGCCTCTAGTGCTCTGCCAGGCATGTAGTGCTCTACCAGGCCTCTAGTGCTCCGCCAGGCCTCTAGTGCTCCACCAGGCCTCTAGTGCTCCACCAGGCCTCTAGTGCTCTACTAGGCCTCTAGTGCTCCACCAGGCCTCTAGTGCTCTACCAGGCCTCTAGTGCTCTACCAGGCCTCTAGTGCTCCGCCAGGCCTCTAGTGCTCTACCAGGCCTCTAGTGCTCTACCAGGCCTCTAGTGCTCTGCCAGGTCTATAGTGCTCCACCAGGCCTCTAGTGCTCTACCAGGTCTATAGTGCTCCACCAGGCCTCTAGTGCTCTACCAGGTCTATAGTGCTCCACCAGGCCTCTAGTGCTCTACTAGGCCTCTAGTGCTCTACTAGGCCTCTAGTGCTCTACCAGGCCTCTAGTGCTCTACCAGGCCTCTAGTGCTCCACCAGGCCTCTAGTCCTTCACCAGGCCTCTAGTGCTCTACCAGGCCTCTAGTGCTCTCCAGGCCTCTAGTGCTCCACCAGGCCTCTAGTGCTCTACCAGGCCTCTAGTGCTCTACTAGGCCTATAGTGCTCCACCAGGCCTCTAGTGCTCTACCAGGCCTCTAGTGCTCAACCAGGCCTCTAGTGCTCTACCAGGTC
>SSNP01000059.1:2733987-2769990 GCA_006937955.1 Pachypanchax playfairii | reverse complement strand
GCTCTGCCAGGCCTCTAGTGCTCTACTAGGCCTCTAGTGCTCTGCCAGGTCTCTAGTGCTCTACTAGGCCTCTAGTGCTCTGCCAGGCATGTAGTGCTCTACCAGGCCTCTAGTGCTCTACGAGGCCTCTAGTGCTCTACCAGGCCCCTAGTGCTCTACCAGGCCTCTAGTGCTCTACCAGGCCTCTAGTGCTCCACCGGGCCTCTAGTGCTCTACCAGGCCTCTAGTGCTCTGCCAGGCATGTAGTGCTCTACCAGGCCTCTAGTGCTCTACCAGGCCTCTAGTGCTCTACCAGGCCTCTAGTGCTCTACCAGGCCTCTAGTGCTCCCCCAGGCCTCTAGTGCTCTACCAGGCCTCTAGTGCTCCACCAGGTCTATAGTGCTCCACCAGGCCTCTAGTGCTCTACCAGGTCTATAGTGCTCCACCAGGCCTCTAGTGCTCTACCAGGTCTATAGTGCTCCACCAGGCCTCTAGTGCTCTACCAGGTCTATAGTGCTCCACCAGGCCTCTAGTGCTCTACTAGGCCTCTAGTGCTCTACTAGGCCTCTAGTGCTCCGCCAGGCCTCTAGTGCTCTACCAGGCCTCTAGTGCTCCACCAGGCCTCTAGTCCTTCACCAGGCCTCTAGTGCTCTACCAGGCCTCTAGTGCTCTACCAGGCCTCTAGTGCTCCACCGGGCCTCTAGTGCTCTACCAGGCCTCTAGTGCTCCACCAGGCATCTAGTGCTCTACTAGGCCTCTAGTGCTCCGCCAGGCATGTAGTGCTCTGCCAGGCCTCTAGTGCTCTACTAGGCCTCTAGTGCTCCGCCAGGCATCTAGTGCTCTACCAGGCCTCTAGTGCTCTACCAGGCCTCTAGTGCTCTGCCAGGTCTATAGTGCTCCACCAGGCCTCTAGTGCTCTACCAGGCCTCTAGTGCTCCACCAGGCCTCTAGTCCTTCACCAGGCCTCTAGTGCTCCACCAGGCCTCTAGTGCTCCACCAGGCCTCTAGTGCTCTACCAGGCCTCTAGTGCTCTACCAGGCCTCTAGTCCTCTACCAGGCCTCTAGTGCTCTACTAGGCCTCTAGTGCTCTACTAGGCCTCTAGTGCTCTGCCAGGTCTCTAGTGCTCTACTAGGCCTCTAGTGCTCTACTAGGCCTCTAGTGCTCTACCAGGCCTCTAGTGCTCCACCAGGCCTCTAGTCCTTCACCAGGCCTCTAGTGCTCTACCAGGCCTATAGTGCTCCACCAGGCCTCTAGTGCTCTACCAGGTCTATAGTGCTCCACCAGGCCTCTAGTGCTCTACTAGGCCTCTAGTGCTCTACTAGGCCTCTAGTGCTCCGCCAGGCATGTAGTGCTCTACCAGGCCTCTAGTGCTCTACTAGGCCTCTAGTGCTCTACCAGGCCTCTAGTGCTCTACTAGGCCTCTAGTGCTCTACCAGGCCTCTAGTGCTCTGCCAGGTCTATAGTGCTCCACCAGGCCTCTAGTGCTCTACCAGGTCTATAGTGCTCCACCAGGCCTCTAGTGCTCTACCAGGTCTATAGTGCTCCACCAGGCCTCTAGTGCTCTACTAGGCCTCTAGTGCTCTACTAGGCCTCTAGTGCTCCGCCAGGCATGTAGTGCTCTACCAGGCCTCTAGTGCTCCACCGGGCCTCTAGTGCTCTACCAGGCCTCTAGTGCTCTGCCAGGCATGTAGTGCTCTACCAGGCCTCTAGTGCTCTGCCAGGTCTATAGTGCTCTACCAGGCCTCTAGTGCTCTACCAGGTCTATAGTGCTCTACCAGGCCTCTAGTGCTCTACCAGGTCTATAGTGCTCCACCAGGCCTCTAGTGCTCTACCAGGCCTCTAGTGCTCTGCCAGGCCTCTAGTGCTCTACCAGGCCTCTAGTGCTCTACCAGGTCTATAGTGCTCCACCAGGCCTCTAGTGCTCTACCAGGCCTCTAGTGCTCTACCAGGCCTCTAGTGCTCCACCAGGCCTCTAGTCCTTCACCAGGCCTCTAGTGCTCTACCAGGCCTCTAGTGCTCTACCAGGCCTCTCGTGCTCTACCACGCCTCTAGTGCTCTACCAGGCCTATAGTGCTCTACCAGGCCTCTAGTGCTCTACCAGGCCTCTAGTGCTCTACCAGGCCTCTAGTGCTCCACCAGGCCTCTAGTCCTTCACCAGGCCTCTAGTGCTCTACCAGGCCTCTAGTGCTCCGCCAGGCCTCTAGTCCTTCACCAGGCCTCTAGTGCTCTACTAGGCCTCTAGTGCTCTACTAGGCCTCTAGTGCTCCGCCAGGCATGTAGTGCTCTGCCAGGCCTCTAGTGCTCTACTAGGCCTCTAGTGCTCTACCAGGCCTCTAGTGCTCTGCCAGGCCTCTAGTGCTCTACCAGGCCTCTAGTGCTCTACCAGGCCTCTAGTCCTTCACCGGGCCTCTAGTGCTCTACAAGGCCTCTAGTGCTCTACCAGGCCTCTAGTGCTCCACCGGGCCTCTAGTGCTCTACCAGGCCTCTAGTGCTCCGCCAGGCCTCTAGTGCTCTACCAGGCCTCTAGTGCTCTGCCAGGCCTCTAGTGCAACTGTCTTCAGTTCCTGCTTGTTCTTGGGACATGTTACCTTCAGTTTTGTCTTCAACAAGTGAAATGCATCAATCAGATTCAGGTCAGGTGATTGACTTGGTCATTGCATAACATTCCAATTCTTTGCCTTAAAAAACTCTTTAGTTGTTTTTGCAGTGTGCTTTGAGTCATTGTCCATCTGCACTGTAAAGCACCGTCCAATGAGTTTTAAAGCATTTGGCTGAATATGAGTAGATTTCCCAAAACACTTTAGAATTCATCCTGCTGCTTTTATCAGCAGTCATATCATCAATAAATACAAGAGAACCAGTTCCATTAGCAGCCATACATGCCCACACCATGACACTACCACCAACATGTTACACTGATGAGGTGGTATGTTTAGGATCATGAGTTCCTTTCCTTCTCTATACTCGTCTCTTCCCATCACTCTGGTACAAGTTGATCTTGGTCTCATCTGTCCAGAGGACGTTGCTCCAGAACTGTGAAGGCTGTTTTATATGACGTTTGGTCTTCCTGTTTTTCAGGCTCACTAATGGTTTCCATCTTGTGGTGAACCCTCTGTACTCACTCTGGCAATGTGCGATTTGTGAAAAAAGTGTGTGTGTGTGTGTGGGGGGGGGGGGTCGCACATGCATACATTAAACACACTGTGCTTATTTATTTGACAAAATAACAGTCCACAGTAAGTTAACTAATTAAATAGCAGTACCTGTACAACAGACGGTGACTTCAAGGTGTAACTGTTAGTATTGTCCGACTGGAAACAACGGATGACTGATGGTTCAGCAATACTGTTATCCAGGTGGAAATCGGGAGAAACTCAGGAGAATGATGGTACAGGGAGAGCATTAAAATTTGGGATTCTCCATGGAAAATCGGGAGGGTTGGCAAGTATGGTCGGATGAGAAAGAGGAACAAAAATAACATCCCCCCCAGAGATAAAAAATGAAGGACCAGAGGGGGGGGGGCATCAAAAGGGGGAGGGGGGGTATTTCTGAGTTCTTTACATAACTTTACATTTATCACCTGCGTAACGTTGATAAAATTAGGAGCATTCTGAATCAAAGTGATGCAGAAACATTAGTTCATGTATTTATTACTTCTATACTTGATTATTGTAATTCTTTATTATCAGGATGTTCTAATAGTTCTGTTAAAGACCTCCAGCTGCATTTTGACCATCTGATAAAAACATCTGTAAAGCTTGCAGAGATATACTGGATATGCATTTGTATAAACATTAGTGGTTGTTATATAATAATATAAAATGAAGAATTGACAGGAATGTTTTTAAATGTAAAATTTGTGTATGTTGAGCTTTAAGTGAGAAGAACTTTCCACTGAGTCTGACTGATGAAGCAGCAGTATATTATCTTTGCTTTGGCATGGCCAGTCACAACACATCTCAGCATTCCAAGTTCCTCCACCCCCGCAGGACGGGATCAGAGAGACGGAGGAGGACCTGTTCGGTTTTACATACAGTCATTAGAAAGAGAAGCACTGACCAAACCAGCAGCTTCCTCATGTGGGAGTCCTTCTCAGACACAAAGGAATGTACATGATCTGCTTCAAAGAGACGGGGGGTCAGCCATTCTAGTTTATTTTCATTCTTTGCAGATGGCTAATATCAAGATATTTATTTCTAATAACGTTGTAGTATATTGAATTCAGAACAAACATTCTGGACTTCTCAAGTTCTTCCTTCAGGACAGGATAGTCCAGATGCAAGTGGACCCATGTCTGGTGTCTTGTTGTATCACGTCACAGACGGATCATAGTATGTCTGAACATCATATCTGACACTGTGGTCGGGAGCACCTCAGGGTGCAGTGCTCAGTCCTCAGACTTTCACCTGAAACTTTACCTACAGTTAGAAGTTAGAGGTCTGCTGATTCCACAGTCATTATGGGGTGAATTTTTCCTCTGTTGGATAGAAAGGGTGCAGAAAATGGTGTTACGGCTGCATCACCATCTTTCATTATTATAGAACTTTTTATTTCTCTGTTTTTCATGAATTCATTTTACTTTTGTCTATAAAATACATAAATATGTTTTACATCCGATGTGTCTTTTTTTTCTCATTCTTTGCTGATGCCCCATGTCTGTCTGTCTGTCTGTCTGTCTGTCTGTCTGTCTGTCTGTCTGTCCATCTTAATCAAATCAATAAATATTCACTGTTTCTAAAACTAGTTGTTTATTGTTATCAACTTTACACTCCTTTCTGTAAGATGAAGGAAACGTGTATTATTTATATAATTGTACTTATTACTCTATTAATCCATTTCAAGCAGCTGTGTGTGAGTCAGCAGAATCCACAAATGTAAAACATCTTAACTGAAGATGTTTGACAGTGTTTTACATGTGTACATTAAATGAAAGGCAGCTCCTTTTGATTTTACTCTGATTTTATTTGACTTTTTGTTCAAAAAATTACACAGAAACAAGACCAGATGCACTACTGGAGCTGGAACACCACGATGGCTCAGTAAGAAAAACATCAGTTGAACAATCTAAAATATTTTTACCAAAATGATGGTCAATGGCAAGTTTTTTTCATCCTACTCATTACAAGAGTTAATAAAAACAGTCATTGTCAAAGTGAATAATAGTATAAGAAATGTTGAGGCTGTTTGCATTGTCTTTGTGTAACATTACCTTATAAAAAACACACAAGTAAAACATGACAATGTACTAGATGTGTAATCAACTAGAGGTTCCATCATCAGAACCAGACCGGCTCACATTTCAACACAACAAAATACTATTTTTCCCCTTTACAATGTTACTTATTTTTTCATTCAGTAATAATTGTCCCAGGTCTTAATCAACTTTCAAACTGTGTGTAAATTCTTCTTCACAAGCTGATAACTATTAACACAAGAGTCCAGTGTGTTTGACTAATACAATAAAAGCACCTTGTATGAGCTGTGAAGCACCTGATCATGTAGTTTTAATCAGTTAGCAGCAGAAAAGCTGAAAGGCAGGTGAGTGTTTGACTTGGTGGAGTACAGATGACTAGAGACGAGTCAGAATAACAAGGTTAAATCCTACAAAACCAGTTACATGACTCAAAATCAAGGACATGCTAATGAGTACAAGAAGCGCCTAAAACAACGTGCAAAGTTTATTTATCTGTTCAAAATCATTTAAAAATGTTAAAATGACAAAAAACTTGAAACAATGAAAACTAGTTCAAAGTCTTAAAAGAGCATTTTTGTTGTTTTTTGTCTTTGATTAGGGTTTTTTGGATTACACAGTATTATACCTGCAGTAGTTGGACAGATCTCAGTGTTGGATGAAAACACTTATTCACAAATGTTCAAGCAGTTTGGGTGAACACATCTTTACATGTCCTCACTTCTCCATCAGACAGATGTTTATCACTGCAGAACAGTGTTTATACAGATGTTCTGCTGCTTATTCTCCTTCATCCTTCAGTTCAGTCCCAATACAGTAAAAACATGTTAATATTAAAGCAAATACAACCTGCATTTATCTGGAAAACAAAAAGATATCTATATCAGCCAGACTGCAGATATTAAGAACTGTTTGTTGGAGAAATGATCAGCTGATCAGGATTTACTCCACAGCCACAGGTCACATAAAGTAAAGCTGGTTTCTGATTGGCTGGTTGGAACAAATATGTTTCTGAACTGTTTGTAGGGGAATGATGGAGGGAATAATTCTAATCCTAACCAGGCATGTGAGGAAGGTGCAGCCTAACCTTCTGATCACCATTATGTGCCTACAAGTGGATTTTGGAATAGTACTGACAGGCGCTGGTGACCATCAGCAAAATGGCAACAACATCCTGGAATTCTACCAGTTAAATAACTCCAATATTTAGACGAAGACAGCCTTGTGTTTCTGAGCAGCATCAGGTCTTCTTCAGATATAAACCTGTCCTTAATCTGTGGTACATTCTACTCTTGGTAGAGGGGAGTTATATTGATTCTGTTTCGTTGCCTAAATTCTGAACATTTTTTAAATTCACAATATAAATGCTCTTTCAAAGTAGTCAGCGAGAGAAATGTGAGACAATTCAACCAAATTGTTCATGAAGTGGAAACAAACTGAAACAAAATTCTGATCATTTTAGACTAAATTGAAATAAAATTTGCACAACTTTCAGAATTTGTGTTTCTAGAACATGGCACAGAAGTGTAGCACCGAAATCTTTGTATGTTTCTAAGGTAAAGTTGACATGTGACAGCCCACCTGTCTTGATTAAAAAGTTTTTCCCCTTGGTGTAATATTATTTGTAAACAAACCTGCTATTACTTGTAAACATGCCTGTGTTGTACGTCTCGACATGGACAAGTCCAGCAGGCTTATTTCGGGTGGATCTGCCAGTTGGCGGATGAGGAAGCAGACGAGCAGGTGAACAGACAGCGGAGACTCAAGGGGACATGGAAGCTCTATCTCAGACCTCCTATAGCGCATGTGGCTTGTCTTGCTTCCCAGCTGGAGGCAAAGTGACCACACATCAGATGTTCGAGCAACAAGGAGAGAGGTTGTGTGGATTTTAGAAATGCCAAGGCACTTACAGGTATCGGTACTGAGGGTAACTCTGGTGGATACTGGCACTGGATGAACTGGTGCTAAGCACTCGTCTGGCTGCGCTGCAGCTACTGATTGTCTGAAGTTTCCCCTCATATTAGTGCTTCATTGCAATGGTAACCAGCCACTGTATAAGCATCCGCCAACTGACAGATCCACCGGAAATAAGTCCGCTGGACTTGTCCACATCAGAGGACGTACAGCACTTACTCCAGAGAAAACAGGCATGTTTACAAATAATACAATACCAATAGTAACAGGTTTGTTTACAAGAAAAGAGGAAAAACTCTTTAATCAGGACAAGTTGTCATGGACATATTCCCTCAAACTGGTCTCCTGTAGAGTGAGATTAACAAGTAACTCAGCTGAAACAGAGAGGAAGTTAATATGATGTCATGAGATGTTCACTCAGACTGCTGGTAGATTATTGACTTTTGATGATTACGGTGGTTCTAGTCTGAGTTTGATTTCCACATAAAACTGTTCTGAATCTTCATTCTA
Source organism: Pachypanchax playfairii (assembly GCA_006937955.1). Classification (NCBI taxonomy): domain Eukaryota; kingdom Metazoa; phylum Chordata; class Actinopteri; order Cyprinodontiformes; family Aplocheilidae; genus Pachypanchax; species Pachypanchax playfairii. Next base: position 2,762,395 of record SSNP01000059.1, on the reverse strand, counting down.
AGACTCAGATTATTATAATCTGTAGTAACTGACTCATAACCAATCAAAAATAAAACACGTGTCCTTTCTGTCTATTGTTCAGTGCTGTAGCTTAAACTCTCTGTTCTGACATCACTGCAGTCGTTCCCGTTCTAAACCACCGAGAACGCAGTAGATCCTGATCTCTCAGATAACATGATCACTGTGTGTTTTCTACTATATACCAGCTGTTTAAACATGATCAAGTTGTTTTGGAATAAGCAAATTATTTTTCTGACACCAGCTTCTTTGATACAGACAAATAAAACCTAGTTCCTATAAAGACACAACTTTAGTTTAAAAATGATTTGTGCTCTTCTAACAAACTGACTTCCAAAATCTAGTTTCTACAAATTCATACTAAAAATATCTTAACTATATACATAATAAAACAATAATAATAATACAGTAGTTTGAACTTCTGCAGCACATATACAATACATAACAAAAATAACTCTAAAAACACATTTAAATAGTAACAAAAATGGGTCGTGTGATTTGTCTTACAGTGCGAGTAAAGTACAGCAGTTAAGTTTTTTATCTTTGAGACGATATAATCCTGATACTGTTTGGAGACTTTCATTTCCACCAAATATTCCATAGAGAACTCATTGAATAAAGACACATTTTCCCCTCAACATTTCCTGCAGAACTTCTGGTTCCAAAATCATCCTCAAAAATCCAAATAACTTTTACAAACTGAAACATCAGATTCAGCAAAAGAAAAAAAAAAAAAGAGTCCACGTAAGAGATCTGATGAAGGATGATGAATTTATCAGGAAAAGAACTCTGGTGAAGGGAGGAACATTAAAAAACTGTCTGCTTCTCAAAAAATTGTCCCAAAAATGTCAGTTAGGGGGTAAAGCGCACCTTGTTTGTGCATGTTTTAGTGCCACATGAAGTGCGATGGATGGACTCTCACGCATGTTCCTCTTTGTTTGATCATGCAAAAACAACATCAGCAGTAGAACTTGCAGATGGAGGCGTGTCTTTGCTAAGCCAGTGATGAATTACTGTCCTAAAATAACCATGTGCTGGATGTCAAACAAATGTAAGAGAGTGTTCTGAAGATCCAGCATTGCAGATCCCTCAAACCTTTTGGACAATCAAGATCATTCTGATTCTAGTTTTTCACGCCTACTTAAGAAAGTCTAACATCAGTAGTTATTCCATGCAGAAGACCTGTTGTTGACATGTCCTCCATCATTCCTCAGTTTCTAAAGAGACCAAAGCAGTTCGATACTGCAGAACAAGATCACTCTGCCATTAATATGCATCCTTTGGATGTAAGATTGTGAGGTAAGAGCTTCTGACCTCAGATCAACCTCTCCTCTGGAGGCACTTTGAGGACATTTCCCATTTCCAACCGTGCACCAGCAACTTCTTGAGAGCTGGGGCTGTACGTTCCCTCTGACTGACGCTTCTTCCGTGCTGTCATGACGAGGAAGAACACTGTCAGGATGGCTAATAGCACACACAAGGTGGTCAGGGGTATGGTCACTGCCAGCCAGGGAACCCGCTCCTTATGCTCCTCTTTCTGCAACAACAACATGTAGCGTTATGTTTACATGATCAGTAGCTTTTTACACTATTTTTATTCTAAAAAAACAGAAAATATTTCAGATTCTGGAGGTAACCAAACCTCAGAACAATCATGGAAAGATGTTGTCTAAAATATGGAAACCTAAAGAATGTACTGGAGCAAATGTTAGCATTGTGTTTTATACAGGGCATCAAACATTTTCTGCACTCAGCTTGAAACACTTTTTGCCATCATACAAATGTTCTGCAGGATCTTAGCTTCAGGGAAAGGAAAGCCACCAGAGACGGGGTGTAGCAGACCCCCCAACAGAGACCTCGAGGGACAAGTCCATGAAATGATTGAGTGTATGAGACGTGAGGAAGAGTAACAATGTGTTGTTTTACATTCTGTCTGTAAGAAACTTCTGATGTTGTAAACATGTTGAGCTAATTATTTGTTCACAGTTCCTCTGATCCACTGTCACAGTGCTTATTCTCTGTCCTCACCTTCATCTTCCCCACTGACCCATGATTAAGTTACATTAACTCTGCAGAGCAAAAGATTTTGGTTTTATTTGATTAATTGACTGAAAAATATGTGAATTTAATTTTTTGAAATTAATATTAGATTTTTTTTTAACAACAGACATGGAGACATTGCTATCAATTGATCCCTAAGTTTGGGGTCTCCGTTGTGACATCATCACTTGTCAGCAACCTGCCCAGCTGTACTTGTTAGCTTTTAAAGGCTTATTAAAAATAAAGATTTCTTAACTGAGGACATCTGTTATGATCTACAACCTCCAAAACCCAGTGAAGGTAAAACGTACAGATAAACCTGGACCTTAGATCTTCTAACACAGGAATAAACAGCTGAAATCTAAAGCTTGTTGGGATTTACAGATCAAAACAGTAAATGGAGCCAAAGCAGCACAAAGTTCTGCTGAATAAAATACATTTTGCAAACATAGCAGTAAATACTTCCTTAAAGGACATCTTCCACTTTGAAGACTCACTCCAAACATCTTTAAGCTATTTCAAAGTGTCTCAGTGTCTTTAAATTATGATCATAGCATTTTTGCCCAAAATTGTAAAACCTGTGTCGTTTTCTAGGAAGTAGTTTTTGAAGCAGTAGCTAATTAGCAATTCTCCTCTGTTCTGTGGGCGGAGCCACTGGTGTCGGGCATCCTCCCCGCCCCTCCTCGTTGCTGAGCGATTTCTGTTCATGCTAGCGCTACTGCTAGCCTATAGCTAGCAGAGCAGGAGCTTGTGGACCACCCACTGGAATTTCTACCCAAACACACAAGACGGAAGTTGGTTTCCATTTCTAGCTTCCAATTCAGGAAATGGCTAAAGGGCAATTACACCATAAATTTCTGTACTCTGAGTGTCTTTAATAATTTGCTCTCATTTAAAAACACAGCTTGAGTTTAGGTGAGGGATGTCCAGACATAACCTAGACATTTCAAACCTGGACTTGATTATTCTACACTAATAGCAGAACAACTAAAACCCACTCTGATTTGTGAACCCTTTCTCTGATTGATCTTATGTTCAATCAAACGCGCATTGCAAATCCCCAAGTTTATGGACATGTTGTGTAATTTTGCCTTTTCATTTGGACAAATCTCACCCAGGAATGGAAAGTTGGATTTTTCTGTGCTAGCAATCGGAAGACACGATGTCCAGAAAAACTGGAGCTTGAACAACCCCCACATACACAATTATCTACCATAATTAAGCTTTTCCTCAAGAATGAATTAGAGACGATGGTCTCTGTATACGTCACACGTCACATGACTCCAAAACCGTGCGTTTTTTGGAAGCTAAGCTTCTTCCCTTGAACTTTAAAACACTCGCTAGTTATTTGGAGACTTGAGAGAATATCAAAGTCTCTCTACACTCTCAGAAATAGAGGTATGAGACAAGAACATTTTTGTACCTATAGGTAAATTGTTTTAAAATGTTCCATCAAAAGTACAATATTGGTCTTTAAAAGGTCAGAAATGCCCCTTAAAGTGTTCAAATTGATATAAAGTACAAATTTGTACCATTTCAACTGCACCTGCAACCCTGGTCAAGGCTGGTTAATCTCCATTTTATTAAGTTTCATCCATTATTTTCAATATTCTGGTTTACATGTTGGTTTGAGACTTCAAAATGTGGCAAAATATTTTTCTGACAATTAAAAGAACATTAAGTAATTATTTATGCTGTTAAAATCAAACCAGTTCTGTTTTCTTTGTGTCAGATCATTTTAGCGAAACAGAGCTTGAGTTCAGATGAGGGATGTCCAAACATAAGGCTTTATATGTGTTCTAAAAGACTGAAGGTGTCACTTACGTTGCTCTCACACAGTTTCCCACTGAAGCCTGAGACACACACACACTGGAAGTGGTTGAGTCGGTTCACACAGGTTGCTCCATTCTGACAGGGACTGGATCCGCACTCGTCTATTTCTGTCTCACACCTGAAACATCAGAGGGTTTTAACAAAACACTGAATGACAGAGCAGCAGCACACACATTTCTGCCCCGGACATGCTCCACACAGCATACGTGCTGTAAGACATGTACCATATGTTGCTCTCACCTGACACCAGTGTATCCAGGCTTACAGGTGCAGTTGCCTCCAGAGTCACCTCCTATACAAACACCTCCATTAAGACACTTTGTGTTTACGTCACATGTCACGGGAGGGAAGCGCCACCTTTCAGACACAAAAACACTTCATCACAATTTAACAAATAGGATTCTAACTTCCATCCGTCTCTTCCAAGAACTGTTCTGCTGTTTGGTCCAGAAAGTGAACAAGTAAAAATCAAATACCACATGAGCCCAAATGAATTTCAGTACAAACATATTCATTTTAAAATACATACTAAAACATTCTCACAAACAAGAAACTAGAACTGTCAGTTACATTTTTATTTCAACATAGTTTGATATATTTTCACTTTCACTGATGAATAAACTGAAGACTATTTCCTGTCATCAGTAAACTGGACATGTAATAATCACAGTAAATATAACAGAAAATATCAAAATACAGTGAAACTTTAGCAAGAAGCATGAAGATGTTGGAAAGGAATCACGTCTGTTCATTCATTCATTCATTCATTCATTCATTCATTCATTCATTCATTCATTCATTCATTCATTCAACCCACTTTGTTCTCGGGTGATGTTGTGGAGCAAATTAAAAGAATCAAAGACAACAAGAGTGAATGTGCACACACTCATACACACTCAAAGCCACGCACGCAGCTGCACACACACACACACACACACACGAACAACAAGGACACAGACTGACACACAGACATGAACTCATGTATCTGGTTGTTATCTAAATCTCTGTTTACTATATTGTTCTGTCCCGTGTTCTGCAGCTTCATGTCATTCTGTTTCTGTATTGTGTCTATAGTGATTCAGTCAGTCAGTCAGACAGTCAGTCAGTCAGACAAGCAGACAGTCAGTGAGTCAGACAAGCAGACAGTCAGTGAGTCAGACAGTCAGTCAGTCAGACAAACAGACAGTCAAACATTCAGGTTCTCTACCTGCTGGTTCAGGGTCACAGGCTGGAGTCTCCTAAGAATGGTAAAGGGCGTGTACTTGTATAGCACTTAACTAAGGTCCTACAAACCCCAAAGCGCTTCACACTAGGTCATTCACCCATTCACACACATACTCAACTACGCATGTTGTAGCTACAGCTGTCCTGGGACACACACTGACAGAGGCGAGGCTGCCAGACACTAGCACCGCTGGACCCTCCAACCACCACCAAAAAGACAAGGTGGGTTAAGTGTCTTGCCCAAGGACACAACGGCCAGGCGATCTTTTCTCTGGGCAGAGCAGGGATTCGAGCCAGCGACCTTCCGGTTGCCAGATGACCCACTCTAGCGCCTGAGCCACGGCCGCCCAGAAGTTAGTTTTTGATTGAAGTCACATTGACAGTAATTAAAATTTCTAATTGTGGATCATTAGTTTGACTATTATTTCAGCCTGATGTCAGTGTTAATGATGATGTTAATCATGATGTTGATGACAGTGTTAATGATGATGTTAATCATGATGTTGATATCAGTGTTAATGATGATGTTAATCATAATGTTGATGACAGTGTTAATGATGATGTTAATCATGATGTTGATATCAGTGTTAATGATGATGTTAATCATGATGTTGATGTCAGTGTTAATGATGATGTTAATCATGATGTTGATATCAGTGTTAATGATGATGTTAATCATGATGTTGATATCAGTGTTAATGATGATGTTAATCATAATGTTGATGACAGTGTTAATCATGATGTTGATATCAGTGTTAATGATGATGTTAATCATGATGTTAATCATGATGTTGATGTCAGTGTTAATGATGATGTTAATCATGATGTTGATGTCAGTGTTAATGATTATGTTAATCATGATGTTGATGTCAGTGTTAATGATGATGTTAATGATGATGTTGATGTCAGTGTTAATGATTATGTTAATGATGATGTTGATGTCAGTGTTAATGATTATGTTAATCATGATGTTGATATCAGTGTTAATGATGATGTTAATCATGATGTTGATATCAGTGTTAATGATGATGTTAATCATGATGTTGATGTCAGTGTTAATCATGATGTTGATATCAGTGTTAATGATGATGTTAATCATGATGTTGATGTCAGTGTTAATGATGATGTTAATCATGATGTTAATCATGATGTTGATGTCAGTGTTAATGATGATGTTAATCATGATGTTGATGTCAGTGTTAATGATGATGTTAATCATGATGTTGATATCAGTGTTAATGATGATGTTAATCATAATGTTGATGACAGTGTTAATGATGATGTTAATCATGATGTTGATGTCAGTGTTAATGATTATGTTAATGATGATGTTGATGTCAGTGTTAATGATGATGTTAATGATGATGTTGATGTTAGTGTTAATGATGATGTTAATCATGATGTTGATATCAGTGTTAATGATGATGTTAATCATGATGTTGATATCAGTGTTAATGATGATGTTAATCATGATGTTGATGTCAGTGTTAATGATGATGTTAATCATGATGTTGATATCAGTGTTAATGATGATGTTAATCATGATGTTGATATCAGTGTTAATGATGATGTTAATCATAATGTTGATGACAGTGTTAATGATGATGTTAATCATGATGTTGATGTCAGTGTTAATGATGATGTTAATCATGATGTTGATGTCAGTGTTAATGATGATGTTAATCATGATGTTGATGTCAGTGTTAATGATGATGTTAATCATGATGTTGATATCAGTGTTAATGATTATGTTAATCATGATGTTGATATCAGTGTTAATGATGATGTTAATCATGATAATGATATCAGTCTTAATGATGATGTTAATCATGATGTTGATATCAGTGTTAATGATGATGTTAATCATGATGTTGATATCAGTGTTAATGATGATGTTAATCATGATAATGATATCAGTGTTAATGATGATGTTAATCATGATGTTGATATCAGTGTTAATGATGATGTTAATGATGATGTTGATATCAGTGTTAATGATGATGTTAATCATGATAATGATATCAGTGTTAATGATGATGTTAATCGTGATGTTGATGTCAGTGTTAATGATGATGTTAATGATGATGTTAATCATGATGTTGATGTCAGTGTTAATGATGATGTTAATCATGATGTTGATGTCAGTGTTAATGATTATGTTAATGATGATGTTGATGTCAGTGTTAATGATTATGTTAATGATGATGTTGATGTCAGTGTTAATGATTATGTTAATCATGATGTTGATATCAGTGTTAATGATGATGTTAATCATGATGTTGATATCAGTGTTAATGATGATGTTAATCATGATGTTGATGTCAGTGTTAATCATGATGTTGATATCAGTGTTAATGATGATGTTAATCATGATGTTGATGTCAGTGTTAATGATGATGTTAATCATGATGTTGATGTCAGTGTTAATGATGATGTTAATCATGATGTTGATGTCAGTGTTAATGATTATGTTAATCATGATGTTGATGTCAGTGTTAATGATGATGTTAATGATGATGTTGATGTCAGTGTTAATGATTATGTTAATGATGGTGTTGATGTCAGTGTTAATGATTATGTTAATGATGATGTTAATCATGATGTTGATGTCAGTGTTAATGATGATGTTAATCATGATGTTGATGTCAGTGTTAATGATGATGTTAATGATGATGTTGATGTCAGTGTTAATGATTATGTTAATCATGATGTTGATGTCAGTGTTAATGATGATGTTAATGATGATGTTGATGTCAGTGTTAATGATTATGTTAATGATGGTGTTGATGTCAGTGTTAATGATTATGTTAATGATGATGTTAATCATGATGTTGATGTCAGTGTTAATGATGACGTTAATCATGATGTTGATGTCAGTGTTAATGATGATGTTAATGATGATGTTCATGTCAGTGTTAATGATGATGTTAATGATTATGTTAATGATGATGTTAATGATGATGTTGATGTCAGTGTTAATGATTATGTTAATGATGATGTTGATGTCAGTGTTAATGATGATGTTAATCATGATGTTGATATCAGTGTTAATGAACAAATCACATATCTCTTTTACTCACAAATAAACATTCATACACCACAAAAAACGTTCTCTCGCGTTCTCAAAAAAAGAAAAATAAATCTCACACACATCTACTACTGATACCTCTCACACCACAAACAGCTTATACTGTGCGTGAGAGGTTATACTAGTCTCACCTCCTTCTCTCCCAACTTCCTCCCTACCTACCTCCTTTCCTACCTCCCTCCCTACCTCCTTTCCTCCCTCCTTTACTCTCCTTCATACTGGACACTACATAAAGATTTCTGTTGCTCTTCCAACTCAAGGAAACTTTTAAAAAAATCCTGTAAGTGCATGATTTGTTTAAAAAACGTGCAACTTATTTTAGAACTGCTCTGAATAATAACTAGATTTCTGCATATAGTGTCACATTAGAGCCCCCGAGGGAAACCTGACACATTACAGACCACAGAAGCTGCTTTATCTGACTGTAGAATACAAACATGGGATTAAGGTTTCTCAAATAGACTCCCTGAAAGAAAAGTAAGTAGTGTACAGTTCACATGGGGGGTCAGAAGAACAAGTCAAGAAAATGTTATATAAATGGTTCCAGTCATTTCTATTTCAAGACACTGTGTCCTAACCAGGTTTTACTTACTGAATGAAAGTGGAACATAAACAATGTATACGTACTGGCAGCGTTTCCCGATGTAGCCTAGAGGACACGTACAAGTGTGAGTGCCTGCTGTTTCCACACAGTTTCCTCCGTTCTTACAGCTGAATTCCAGGCAGTTATCAACCTCGTCTTGACAGTTCTTCCCTTTGTATCCCGGCTCGCAGTCACACTGGTAGTCTGCCTGAAGGTCTTTACATACACCATAGACACAGGGAGCTGAAGAGCACTCGTCTGTCTCTATCTCACATAGCTTTCCCTCCCAGCCTGGACTGCAGCTGCAGTTAAACTCATTAAACTGGTCTTCACACACACCCTGGTTAAGACAGGGCTGTGAATCACAAACTGGTGCACCTTGGCATCCAATGATTGGCTCATGCCCACTGAGCCTGGAGAATTGGCTCCACTGAGGGGCATCTGGTACCTTAATGAGTGGCAGGTAAACACCGCCTACTCTTACATCATCTAAACATCCAGTGAAGTTTTCTGCCAGCCAGATTTTACTGTCATTGAAAAAATTTAGGTTCCCACCAACTCCAAAGCTGCCACCAGCTCTCTGGCCATCAACTGTCAGGTGCCAGCGAGACACCGAAAGGGAAGGGTCAACCCTGCTGATCTGGATGTGGTGCCACATCCCGTCTGCAATGGTTCTGTCACTTGTAAATGCCAGCAGTTCTTCACCAGGCCCACTATCCAGTTTGACCAACAGGCTGGAGTTCAGTATTCCTAAGCAGAAGACCTCATCTTTTCCTTCAGCTCTTAGCAAGATTGCGTTCTCATCTCGTGTCCGTAAGGCCAAGGTGACATTGGTCACAGGTTCCAGCAGAGAGCTGTTAGCAACATACTGGAGAGAGTTGTCCTGAAACAGCGCCTTCGTTAAACCTGAGAGATGGAAACGTGAGCAAAGTTAAAGAAACATAGTATGAGTTATTATTGAGATAACGAGTAATGTTGTCTTGTTCAAATGAAAACATGGCCTTGCAATAACTCACATTCATATCCATCCTTTAGATCCACACAGAGAGCACCATCAAAACAAGGATTGTCGATGCACCATAAACGGGTCTTACATAGAGGACCTGAGAAGTTAATGGGGCAGGAACACCTGAAGTCATTCCAGGTGATCTGACACTGTCCATTATTTAGACAGGGACGATCCTGCATGTGTACAGAACAAAACACAGATGAATGTATTCAATCATGTTCTAACATCCTTCACCTGATGATTACAGATTCACTTACAAACAGTTCTTCTTTACCTTGCACGTGTTGTCACTGTGACATCCTTGCAGCACGTTTTCAGAGCTTCCCTGGTAAACCTCCAAACCCTCTGGATGGTCACCAAAGATCAGCTGTTTGTCGTCCAGCCGGATGTCCTGCAGGCAGCCCTTGAAGTTTCCACCCCAGGCATTTGTGTTGCCTGCTGGGAGCCCCCCAACAAATACTACATCCCCTGCTTCTATACTCACATTCCCTAAGGCACGATTGTTCCCCGCTTTGGGAAAAACTACGTGTCCATATTTAACCTTTATAGTCACTGAATGGTTGTTCCCATCGGTGACTGACTTGACTTCAGACAACAACGTGGTGTGAGGGCTGTAGATAGCAACAGAGCTTTCTTTGAGATAGATGGTCAGGTAGGGCTTCCCCCGTCGACTGAACTGGAGGAGAAGGCCGCTGTGTTTCAGGGAGCGCATGAAAAAGGAGATGGTGAAGTTTTCTCCATGATTACTGGAGATGTTGAGAGAAGAGTAGCTGAGAGTCTTCTCATGTCCGAATGTCCATGATTGATACTCTGAGGTGGACAGAACAAAGTTATCAGTATGTTTTATGTTTGTTCACATGACACTTCTTTTGTATTGTATTTGTGTTGACTTAAAATTATTATAGTATTTTATATAGTATTTTTTTTTGTTAGCCAAATACTTTAAAATACTTCAGTTTCATGAAACAATGCTTTAATCATAAGAAAAAGAAAGTGCACGTTCTTTCAATTCTAGAGTTTTACATAATATTACCTAATAAGATGATCAGATCTTTATCAGGTTTGAAAGTTATTCAAATCTAGACTTAAATATACAAAAACACATAATAAACTCCATGATGTCATCATTTAGTTACACAAAAACAAATAGAAAGTGTGTATATGTAAACGTACACCCCGGGATCTAACAGGATGTAAAACATTGATAGCAGTTACTTAATCATTTTCTGTTTGTCCATCATTGTGGAAGAAGTTTGACCAACTTTTGGTGTTTGTTTGTTTGTTTGTAGGTTTGTGGATGTTTGTTTGTACTTTGGGTCCCACCACAACATCTGAATCAGTTTAATAAACTTGACTTGATATAATTTCATTCAAGCTTCAGCTGTCAGACTCATGGCCACACAATCAACTCTAGAATGATTTGGTATATAGAGGTCAGAGGTCAACTCCATGACTGCAAAGTGTTCATGGCTCTAAAACAAGCCCAGATCATCATCCCTCTACCACCGTGCTGACAGCTGGTATCAGCTGATTTACTGGGTATGAGTTTCTCCAAACCAAGTGCTGATGTCCAAATATGTCTTCTCTTACTCTCATTTGTCTAAAGGACGTTGTTCTAGAAGTCTTGTAGTTCATTATGTTTCATAAAGTAAGTTACGGTTTATCAGACGGTACATTTTTCTTAGATCAGATCGTGTTACTGTTTTAGTTGTATGATTCATCAACTTGTGCTTCTCAGACTTCCAGAAGTTAATAAACAAGCATCATGTCTCACACCTTCACACTTTCTCCAGGAACTTTATAATAAAGTATATAAATAAAATACCAGGCAAGCTGAAAGTACTACTCCTTTATACTGTTAACTTTAAGTTATTGTGCTTTATGTGTATTAATTTTAACTTTAAAAGGAAATGTTTGTACCTTTTTCACAGTGCTCTCCATAATAAGGTCGATAACACCTGCAGCTAGCACGAACCCACATGTCCACACATTCTCCACGTCTCAAGCAGGAATCCTCTTCACACCAGTCTCTTTTGTAACATCCAAGTTCCAAACCCACATTGTCCTCCCTGATCAGGTCTTGAGGCAACAGCAGTTTCTGGTCAAATTTAAGATCTTCCATACAGCCAATAAATCCATTTTTCCTGGAGTAAGGACCCAAAAATTCTTTAGGCGTGCCTCCGATATAAAGCTGTTGAAAGGAAGTGGGCTGCAGGAAAATCAAGCTGTTGTGTCCTTCGTTCTTAACATGACATTCTTCTTCACAACCCGGTCCTTTAACAGTTAAAACCAACTTCTCATCCATCACCACAGTCACCTGGTGCCATTGTCCATCGTTGACCAGACCAGGGTAGACCACTTGCAACACCTTCCCTGACTTCACTCTCGCCAGCAGGGACCCGTCAACAAGCTCAAGTGAGACAAACTGCTCCATGGAACCTCGATAGTACAGCAGCATGTCTGGTAACGTGCTCCTGAATCGGAGCTGCATGTGGAATCCGTAGCTTCTGTTTGCAGCCTCTCGTTTTGTCCGGTTTTTTAATTTGGGCAGCTGCATGTGAACGTAACCTTCAGTGTTAAAGGAGAAGGTGGTAGAAGTGTTGCAGTGTCCTCCTGTCCAGCCAGGTGGACACACACACCTGTAGCTGTGCTCGCTGTCACCGATCAGGACTGGATCACATCTCGCCCCGTGTTGACACTGATGCTGTCGGCAGCCAACCAGCCGGACGTCACAGTTACGGCCTCCCCAGGGTTCTTGACCTGGCTCTGGCTTGGGGCAGTGACACGTGTAAGAGTTGGCAGCATCTTCACATGTGGCACCATTCTGGCAGGGACTGCTGTCACACTCGTTGATGTCCACTTGACAGTGTACACCTTAAGAGACAAACATTGACATTTAGATTTACAGCTTGTTTATGTTATTGACCTTCCTGTGAGCTTCAAGTTTAACTGATTCAACAGAAACACTGACACTCGTCCACGTTGACAGAACAGTTGTCTCCTGCATCAGGGACACATTTATTAACACTGTAATCAAGAACAAGGACGTAGAACTAAAGCATGAATACATACAGATGAATACTTTCATAAATACTTTTTGATGTGGTAAGCCATGAGTTTTTTAGTGAAGATAGCATGTTATTTGTTTACTAGTGTCTGTATAGGTAACTGTGTCAGCTGACCATTGGGAGTCGTTTATTAGATTCTAGTCTATCACCTGATGTCAGAGGTCCCTGATCAAACCGTGTTCAGCTCTAAGCCCCGGAGGCGGCAGCAGTCAGCTTGTATTAACATAGTCCTGTAAAATACTTTAAACCCAAGAAGCTCTAAAGCTGCCCATCCAGTCCGTACCAAGTCTCCTACCTTACAGACTAAAACTCTTCTTCAGTGGTACTGTCACAATAAAAAGAGGTGTAGAGTATACCTGTCAGGTACCGGGGCCCACAGCAGCAGTACAGCAGCAGGAGCAGCATCAACAATGTTCCCTTCATGATCTCTAATGATAACTACCAAAGTATTCCTCGTGATGACAGAAGGGACTCGACTGAGTTCACTCCTCCACTCCGTACCAGGCAGACAGGCTGAAGTGATTACACCACAACCCTGCACACCTTGTCTCTTCCTCCCCGTCTTTGTCCCTCCCTGGAACAGTTCTTCCCGTCCTCATACCCTTTGCTGCTCTCCTGTCTAAAGCTCAGCCCTGGCAGAGCTGTAAGCTCCATGTGGCTTCTGTCAATTGACAAGAGGAATTTAGTGCTGCGGTTCCGCCCCTGCTCCATGTGCTGGTTTACAGAGAGTTGAAACGAACCAGCAGGAGGCGCTGCAGATTCAAAGTGGGCTGTACCAGGTTTAGACAAGGCTGGACTCTGATCCACCAGGGACTGGAGGGAAATGTATGTCCTTATTTTAATCTTATATCTATGATATTCAGTCTAATCTAAAAATATGACACGAGGTTTTCCTGAGACTTTCAAAGACTTTTGGTTGATTTGAACGTTGTAACTTTTTATTTGTTCTGAAATCTAATCAAAGTAATTCCCTGTATTATTGTTTGTTTGTTTGTCTATAATATTAAAACCTTTTATCAACATTCTGTGTTAGAACAGAAATGGAGCACAGAGTTATGATTTACTGTTATGTTTGAATTCAATACTTAAACTAAAGACAGGAAGACATTCACCAACCTACCAGGTTTATACTGACATCGTAACAATAAGATTGTAGCTTAACGTGTTTAGTTTAGTTTAGTTAGACTGGTTAAGATCAGATGATAAATTATAAATTTTATTATAATGTGAAGAATTAACCTTAAACATAATTTTGTCTTCTAACCTTCTTGACAGGTGATTCCTAAAAGAAGTGATAATGTTCAACAGTAACAAGAAGTTTCTTTCCTCTCTCCTGCTGTTGTACGAGTGTGATGTGTGGACTGAATAACTTACTGGAGGAATGTAGGAGATCTAGAACAGACCCTCGTTATACTCACACTGTTTTTATGTCTTCTTTTCATCAGACTTTAATTAGGCTCTTAAGCTGCTTTGTTCTAATCTCTCTTCTCCCTGATAAATTTCTTAAGAGACGTCCATTTAATACCCAAGATGGATTCTGGACATATGGTTCCTGTTATTGGCTTGATTGTTTTCTGCTGTGTTGCTCAGGACCATATGTCCATTCATCCCCACTGTCCTCCTACTGTCCTCCTCCAGTCCTCCTCCTCTCCAGTCCTTCTCCTGTCCTCATCCTATACTCCTCCAGTCCTTCTCCTGTCCTCATCCTATACTCATCCTGTCCTCCTCCAGTCCTCATCCTGTCCTATTCCTATACTCCTCCAGTCCTCCTCCTGTCCTCCTACTTTCCTCCCCCTGTCCTCTTCCTGTCCTCCTCCAGTCATCCTCCTGTCGTCCTCCTAGCCTCATCCTATCCTCATCATGTCCTCATCCTATACTCCTCCAGTCCTCCTTCTGTCCCCCTCCTGTCCTCATCCCATTCTCCTCCAGTCATCCTTCTGTCCTTATCCTGTCCTCCTCCAGTCCTCATCCTGTCCTCCTCCTGTCCTCATCCTGTCCTCCTCCAGTCCTACTCCTGTCCCCCTCCTGTCCTCATCCCATTCTCCTCCAGTCCTCCTCTTGTCCTCTTCCAGTCCCCCTCCTGTCCTCCTACTGTCCTCCTCCAGTCCTCCTCCTGTCCTCCCCCTGTCCTCTTCCTGTCCTCCCCCTGTCCTCCTCCAGTCCTCCTCCTGTCCTCCCCCTGTCCTCCTCCTGTCCTCCTCCTGTCCTCTTCCTGTCCTCCTCCTGTCCTCCTCCTGTCCTCCTCCAGTCCTCCTCCTGTCCTCCTCCTGTCCTCATCCTGTCCTCCTCCAGTCCTACTCCTGTCCCCCTCCTGTCCTCATCCCATTCTCCTCCAGTCCTCCTCTTGTCCTCTTCCAGTCCCCCTCCTGTCCTCCTCCTGTCCTCCTCCAGTCCTCATCCTGTCCTCCTCCAGTCCTCATCCTGTCCTCCTCCTGTCCTCCTCCTGTCCTCCTCCTGTCCTCATCCTATTCTCCTCCTGTCCTCCTCCTGTCCCCCTCCAGTCCTCCTCCTGTCCTCCTCCAGTCCTCCTCCTGTCCTCCTACTGTCCTCCCCCTGTCCTCTTCCTGTCCTCCCCCTGTCTTTCTCCAGTCCTCCTCCTGTCCTCATCCTATTCTCCTCCTGTCCTCCTCCTGTCCTCCTCCAGCCCTCCTCCTGTCCTCCTCCTGTCCTCCCCCTGTCCTCCTCCTGTCCTCCTCCAGTCCTCCTCCTGTCCTCCCCTATCCTCCTCCTGTCCTCCTCCTGTCCCCCTCCTGTCCTCATCCCATTCTCCTCCTGTCCTCCTCTTGTCCTCTTCCAGTCCCCCTCCTGTCCTCCTACTTTCCTCCCCCTGTCCTCTTCCTGTCCTCCTCCTGTCCTCCTCCTGTCCTCTTCCTGTCCTCCTCCTGTCCTCCTCCTGTCCTCATCCTGTCCTCCTCCAGTCCTACTCCTGTCCCCCTCCTGTCCTCATCCCATTCTCCTCCAGTCCTCCTCTTGTCCTCTTCCAGTCCCCCTCCTGTCCTCCTCCTGTCCTCCTCCCGTCCTCTTCCTGTCCTCCTCCAGTCCTCATCCTGTCCTCACCCTGTCCTCATCCTGTCCTCCTCCAGTCCTCCTCCTGTCCCCCTCCTGTCCTCATCCCGTCCTCCTCCTGTCCTCCTCCTGTCCTCCTCCAGTCCTCCTCCTGTCCTCCTCCAGTCCCCCTCCTGTCCTCCTACTGTCCTCCTCCAGTCCTCCTCCTGTCCTCCTCCTTTCCTCCCCCTGTCCTCTTCCTGTCCTCCTCCTGTCCTCCCCCCGTCCTCTTCCTGTCCTCCTCCTGTCCTCATCCTGTCCTCCTCCTGTCCTCATCCTGTCCTCCTCCAGTCCTACTCCTGTCCCCCTCCTGTCCTCATCCCATTCTCCTCCAGTCCTCCTCTTGTCCTCTTCCAGTCCCCCTCCTGTCCTCCTACTGTCCTCCTCCAGTCCTCCTCCTGTCCTCCTACTGTCCTCCCCCTGTCCTCTTCCTGTCCTCCTCCAGTCCTCATCCTGTCCTCACCCTGTCCTCATCCTGTCCTCCTCTAGTCCTCCTCCAGTCCTCCTCCTGTCCTCCTCCTTCCTCCCTTCTGTCCTCCTCCAGTCCTCCTCCTCTCCTCCCCCTGTCCTCATCCTGTCCTCCTCCTGTCCTCCCCCTGTCCTCTTCCTGTCCTCCCCCTGTCCTCCTCCTGTCCTCCTCCAGTCCTCCTCCTGTCCTCCTCCTGCCCCCCTCCTATCCTCCTCCAGTCCTCCTCCTGTCCTCCTCCTGTCCTCATCCTGTCCTCCTCCAGTCCTACTCCTGTCCCCCTCCTGTCCTCATCCCATTCTCCTCCAGTCCTCCTCTTGTCCTCTTCCAGTCCCCCTCCTGTCCTCCTACTGTCCTCCTCCAGTCCTCCTCCTGTCCTCCTACTGTCCTCCCCCTGTCCTCCTCCTGTCCTCCTCCTGTCCTCCTCCTGTCCTCATCCTGTCCTCCTCCTGTCCTCCTCCTGTCCTCCTCCTGTCCTCCTCCAGTCCTCCTCCAGTCCTCCTCCTGTCCTCTTCCAGTCCCCCTCCTGTCCTCCTACTGTCCTCCTCCTGTCCTCCTCCTGTCCTCCTCCTTTCCTCCCCCTGTCCTCATCCTGTCCTCCTCCAGTCCTCATCCTGTCCTCCTCCTGTCCTCATCCTGTCCTCCTCCAGTCCTACTCCTGTCCCCCTCCTGTCCTCATCCCATTCTCCTCCAGTCCTCCTCTTGTCCTCTTCCAGTCCCCCTCCTGTCCTCCTACTGTCCTCCTCCAGTCCTCCTCCTGTCCTCCTCCTGTCCTTCTCCTGTCCTCATCCTATACTCCTCCAGTCCTCCTTCTGTCCCCCTCCTGTCCTCATCCCATTCTCCTCCAGTCATCCTTCTGTCCTTATCCTGTCCTCCTCCAGTCCTCATCCTGTCCTCCTCCTGTCCTCATCCTGTCCTCCTCCAGTCCTCATCCTGTCCTATTCCTATACTCCTCCAGTCCTCCTCCTGTCCTCCTACTTTCCTCCCCCTGTCCTCTTCCTGTCCTCCTCCAGTCCTCCTACTGTCCTCCCCCTGTCCTCTTCCTGTCCTCCTCCTGTCCTCATCCTGTCCTCCTCTAGTCCTCCTCCAGTCCTCCTCCTGTCCTTATCCTGTCCTCCTCCCGTCCTCCTCCAGTCCTCCTCCTGTCCTCCTCCTGTCCCCCTCCTGTCCTCCTCCTGTCCTCCTCCAGTCCTCCTCCTGTCCTCCTCCTGTCCTCCCCCTGTCCTCTTCCTGTCCTCCTCCAGTCCTCATCCTGTCCTCACCCTGTCCTCATCCTGTCCTCCTCTAGTCCTCCTCCAGTCCTCCTCCTGTCCTCCTCCTTCCTCCCTTCTGTCCTCCTCCAGTCCTCCTCCTCTCCTCCCCCTGTCCTCATCCTGTCCTCCTACTGTCCTCCCCCTGTCCTCTTCCTGTCCTCCCCCTGTCTTTCTCCAGTCCTCCTCCTGTCCTCATCCTATTCTCCTCCTGTCCTCCTCCTGTCCTTCTCCTGTCCTCATCCTACTCTCCTCCTGTCCTCTTCCTGTCCTCCTCTAGTCCTTATTCAGTCCTCATCCTGGGTTACATCCTCCGGGTTACTAGTTGAGTTTAGATAGTTTCTCTCCGGGTTACTAGTTGAGTTTAGATAGTTTCTCTCCGGGTTACTAGTTGAGTTTAGATAGTTTCTCTCCGGGTTACTAGTTGAGTTTAGATAGTTTCTCTCCGGTGAGTTTAGACAGTTTCTCTCCGGGTTGCTAGTTGAGTTCAGATAGTTTCTCTCCGGAGAGTTTGGATAGTTTCTCTCCGGGTTGCTAGTTGAGTTTAGATAGTTTCTCTCCAGGTTACTAGTTGAGTTTAGATAGTTTCTCTCCGGGTTACTAGTTGAGTTTAGATAGTTTCTCTCCAGGTTACTAGTTGAGTTTAGATAGTTTCTCTCCGGGTTACTAGTTGAGTTTAGATAGTTTCTCTCCGGGTTCCTAGTTGAGTTTAGATAGTTTCTCTCCAGGTTACTAGTTGAGTTTAGAGAGTTTCTCTCCAAGTTACTAGTTGAGTTTAGATAGTTTCTCTCCGGGTTACTAGTTGAGTTTAGATAGTTTCTCTCCAGGTTACTAGGTGAGTTTAGATAGTTTCTCTCCAGGTTACTAGGTGAGTTTAGATAGTTTCTCTCCGGTGAGTTTGGATAGTTTCTCTCCGGGTTACTAGTTGAGTTCAGATAGTTTCTCTCCGGGTTCCTAGTTGAGTTTAGATAGTTTCTCTCCAGGTTACTAGTTGAGTTTAGATAGTTTCTCTCCGGGTTACTAGTTGAGTTTAGATAGTTTCTCTCCAGGTTACTAGTTGAGTTTAGATAGTTTCTCTCCGGGTTCCTAGTTGAGTTTAGATAGTTTCTCTCCATGTTCCTAGTTGAGTTTAGATAGTTTCTCTCCAGGTTACTAGGTGAGTTTAGATAGTTTCTCTCCGGTGAGTTTGGATAGTTTCTCTCCGGGTTACTAGTTGAGTTTAGATAGTTTCTCTCCGGGTTGCTAGTTGAGTTTAGATAGTTTCTCTCCAGGTTACTAGTTGAGTTTAGATAGTTTCTCTCCGGGTTACTAGTTGAGTTTAGATAGTTTCTCTCCGTGTTCCTAGTTGAGTTTAGATAGTTTCTCTCCAGGTTACTAGTTGAGTTTAGATAGTTTCTCTCCGGGTTACTAGTTGAGTTTAGATAGTTTCTCTCCGGGTTACTAGTTGAGTTTAGATAGTTTCTCTCCGGTGAGTTTAGACAGTTTCTCTCCGGGTTGCTAGTTGAGTTTAGATAGTTTCTCTCCAGGTTACTAGTTGAGTTTAGATAGAAATTTCCTCCTGTTTGAGTGAAGCAGTGATAAATGTTCTGTACAGTTAATACCTTAGCTAACCATATGGAGTAATTAGCAGATGGAGGATTAACATCTTTTTGTTTGGCTGAGAAGATCCTAAAACATGGCTGGAGGGTTTCTGTCTACAACGTCTTCTTCTTGCTTTCTACTGACGATCGGATCAGTTTGAGTTTCACTCAGATACACAAGCCTCAGAGAGGAAATCACCTCAGTGAACCAACAGCTGAGGAAAATATTCAAACAGACAAACTAAAACCTTTTTTCTCACACATTATCTTAAAGTTAGAGCTCCATGTAGTTCATTAAACAAACGTTCCTCTGGTTTATCTCCCACCTCACCAGATAAGCTAGCCTGTGAAAAGGAATGTTATATTTTCATCAGACCTGACAGCCGTGTGTGTGTGTGTGGGGGGGGGGGTGTCGGGGTGTGTGTGTGTATGCGTGATTGTGTGTGTGTGGGGTGTGTGTGTGTGTGGGGGGGGGTGTCGGGGTGTGTGTGTGTGTGTGTATGCGTGATTGTGTGTGTGTGGGGTGTGTGTGTGTGTGGGGGGGGGTGTCGGGGTGTGTGTGTGTATGCGTGATTGTGTGTGTGTGGGGTGTGTGTGTGTGTGGGGGGGGGGTGTCGGGGTGTGTGTGTGTATGCATGGGCTTGTATTTCTGACCTCCTGAGGACCAGTTTCCTGACTTTTACTATCTTTCTGGGGTCCGAGGGTTCTTGTGGGGACCGAAGCCTGGTCCCCATGGGGGGGACTCCCCTTTTTAGGGTTAGGGGTTAGGTTTATAGGTATTGTGTGAATAGAGTTTTAGTTAGTCTTAGGGTTAGTTATAGATCAGTAATGGTTAAGGTTAGTAAAAGGGTTTGGGTTAGGTATAAATCTAGTTACTAAAATCAATGGAAGTCAATGGACGGTCCCCATAAGGATAACAAAACACACTTGTGTGGGTGTGTGTGTGTGTGTGTGTGTGGGGGGAGGGGGGGGTGTCGGGGGGGGGGGTGTATGCGTGCATGTGTGCGTGTGTGTGTGTGTGTATTAGATAATCCTGGTTGTGTGTGTCTGTGGATGAAGAGCAGCACCTGATAGAAGTGTTTTTAGGAGATCAGATTAGAAGAGTTGCTCCTACCTGTGAACCCTTCTGGACACACACATTGATAAGAGTTGATCAGATCCTGACAGCTTCCTCCATGCTGACATGGAGCAGACTCACACTCGTCCACATTGACTGAGCAGTTGTCTCCTGCAGGAGGGACATATTTATACACAGTGTAACAATAACCCTGCAGGTTTTAGTTACAGACGTGATGTTTACCTGCAAATCCAGGAGGGCAGTGACAAATAAATCCAGCTGCCATTTCATAACTAAAATCTGTCGTGCTAAGTTCAGGGAGCATTCTGTAGTTCTGGACATCTGAGCGCTGGAAACACTTGCCGCCGTGGTCACATGGATGCTGCTCACACTCATCGATATCCAGCTGACAGTTTTCTCCTTCGTAACCTTAACACACACAAACACACATGAACATGGTAATACCTTTACATACGTGTTACTTTATCTAATTTGTTTAACACAAACACCTGAAAAAGAGCTGAGTGTCAGACATGTTTGAATATTTCTGTTTATTTACATGTTTGTTCTAGTATTTGTTGTTATTAGCTTTTTTAATGCCTCATGCAGTTATTTATGAAACTACACTGTTGATGTCATGTAGAACATGTCTGGACTTCTCACACTCCCTAAACCTTATTACTTAGTTTATTATTAGGGAGGATTTTTTATTTTTCATGTATTTGGTTGAGTTTCAGTTTATCTGTCATCAGAAACACTGTGTGTCACTGTGTGACAGTCTCGCCTGCAGCCAGTAACGTGCATGACTGTCAAAGCTTCAATAACTCAATCATTTATAATTTCCATAAACTTTTCTTTCTTTTTTCTTCTCCAAACTGTTTTAAAGTAATTTCAGAACTTCCTGTAGAGTTTATGTGTATGAGTGCATTACTTGACAGTATTTCATTAAACCAGTTCTCTTCTCATTTTTTTGTGAACTCAGACTATTTTTGGTTGCGTGGACATTACTGGGAGTCTGGATTTACAGTCTGGATCCTACAGGGATGACGTGTAGCAGCTGATCGATTTCAGGAAAAAAGACATGAAACTACTTCCTATCAGAGGGGACTGCATAGAGAGGATCCTCCACCTCCTGGAGGACCTGACCTGGACACAGAAGATGGATCAGCAGAGACTTTATTTACTGAGAGTCTCAGTAAAAAGAATCGCTGCTCTGTGGGGAGCGTCCTGCGCTGCTGCTCTGTGGGGAGCGTCCTGCACTGCTGCTCTGTGGAGAGCGTCCTGCGCTGCTGCTCTGTGGAGAGCGTCCTGCGCTGCTGCTCTTTGAGGAACGTCCCGCGCTGCTGCTCTGTGATGAGCATCCCACGCTGCTGCTCTGTGATGAGTGTCCTGCGCTGCTGCTCTGTGGAGAGCGCCCTGCACTGCTGCTCTTTGAGGAGCGTCCTGCGCTGCTGCTCTGTGGAGAGCGTCCTGCGCTGCTGCTCTGTGGAGAGTGTCCTGCGCTGCTGCTCTTTGAGGAGCATCCTGCGCTGCTGCTCTTTGAGGAGCGTCCTGCGCTGCTGTTCTGTGGAGAGCATCCTGCACTGCTGCTCTGTGGAGAGCGTCCTGCGCTGCTGCTCTGTGATGAGCATCCTGTGTTGCTGCACTTTGAGGAGCGTCCTGCGTTGCTGCTCTGAGGGGAGCGTCCTGCGCTGCTGCTCTGTGGGGAGCGTCCTGTGCGGCTGCTCTGTGTGAGGAAAACACCTCATGGAATCATAACAACCACACAGAAGATCGTTCGCTGTCCTTCACCCTCCCTTGATGAACTGCATGGTGCTCACTGCCTCAGGACTCCGCCCACCCAACACATGAGCTGCTGCCATACAACATAAAACATCTGGTAAAACATACCAGAGCATCAACATCAGGACCAGCAGGCTGAAAGTTGTTTCAATCCCACAGCTGTCAGGTCCTTATACATCAACTAAATGTTATAAAGATATTTGGTTTCTGAAAACATTGACCCGTTATATTTAGATTGTTAAACATCGGGTTTACAGAACCGTGCTCGTATGTGCTCGTATCTTTCTGCTTTGACAGCCAAGTGGAGGTTCCAGTTTGTCTGACATGTTGTGTTGCAGTGTGATGTACCTGGCCAGCAGAGACATTTATACTGGTTGATTCCCTCCATGCACGTGGCTCCATGCTGGCAGGGGTCAGATGCACATTCAGGGATGTCTTGTTCACAGTGGTCACCTTCAAAGCCGGTTCCCTGACAGTCACACTCATAGCTACGAAAGAGCAGAAATAAACACGTTAGTCTCACTCATGTGGATCACACAGACTTTATGGGTCAATTGTCTCCAGAAAAAAAAACATCTAAATCCAACATTTATGGTTCATGTAGAAAGGCTTCTTCACATGGATTAGACAAAAATAAATAAGAGAACATATTCAATGTCCTGACTAGTTATTCACAGAATACAACCAAGACTGCATGATGGGGCATGGGGTTGGCTCTAAGAACATCTGGGTTCAACATCTGGCCCAACGTTTTGCTTGGAGTTTGTATGTTAGGCTAACTGGAGATGTTTAGCTAGCACTTGGATGTATAGTATTTGCATTAAGATGAGTGTGATTGGTTGTTCGTCTCCATGTAACCCTGGAATGAACTTGTCCAGGTTGTAACTCCGCCTCTCACCCAGTAACCACGGGAGGTAACAGCAGCTTCCCACAAACCTGCACCGGAACAAGGTCTTAAAGAAGTGAACTGAAAGACCACAGACCCGTTAAGCTCCCAACATGCTTCAGTTATTTACAACTTACATTCCTTATAGGAACATATTCAACAAGTCACAGTGTGACTCACAGTGTGTTGTGTATCAATCTGTACACAGCAGACGGTTTGTGTGCAGACTGACCACTGAGAAGACGGTCTGTGTGCAGACTGACTACTGAGGAGATGGTCTGTGTGCAGACTGACTACTGAGGAGACTGTCTGTGTGCAGACTGACTACTGAGGAGATGGTCTGTGTGCAGACTGACTACTGAGGAGATGGTCTGTGTGCAGACTGACTACTGAGGAGACTGTCTGTGTGCAGCTGACCACTAAGGAGATGGTCTGTGTGCAGACTGACCACTCAGGAGACAGTTTGTGTGCAGACTTACAGCTCAGGCGACGGTCTACGTGCAGACTGACCACTCAGGAGACAGTCTGCGTGCAGACTGACCACTCAGGAGACGGTCTGCGTGCAGACTGACAGCTCAGGAGACGGTCTGCGTGCAGACTGACCACTCAGGAGACGGTCTGCATGCAGACTTACAGCTCAGGAGACGGTCTGCGTACAGACTGACCACTCAGGAGACGGTCTGCGTGCAGACTGACCACTCAGGAGACAGTCTGCGTGCAGACTTACAGCTCAGGAGACGGTCTACGTGCAGACTGACCACTCAGGAGACGGTCTGCGTGCAGACTGACCACTCAGGAGACAGTCTGCGTGCAGACTTACAGCTCAGGAGACGGTCTACGTGCAGACTGACCACTCAGGAGACGGTCTGCGTGCAGACTGACCACTCAGGAGACAGTCTGCGTGCAGACTTACAGCTCAGGAGACGGTCTACGTGCAGACTGACCACTCAGGAGACGGTCTGCGTGCAGACTGACCACTCAGGAGACGGTCTGCGTGCAGACTGACACTCAGGAGACGGTCTGCGTGCAGACTGACCACTCAGGAGACGGTCTGCGTGCAGACTGACCACTCAGGAGACAGTCTGCGTGCAGACTTACAGCTCAGGAGACGGTCTACGTGCAGACTGACCACTCAGGAGACGGTCTGCGTGCAGACTGACCACTCAGGAGACAGTCTGCGTGCAGACTTACAGCTCAGGAGACGGTCTACGTGCAGACTGACCACTCAGGAGACGGTCTGCGTGCAGACTGACCACTCAGGAGACAGTCTGCGTGCAGACTGACAGCTCAGGAGACGGTCTGCGTGCAGACTGACCACTCAGGAGACAGTCTGCGTGCAGACTGACCACTCAAGAGACAGTCTGCGTGCAGACTGACAGCTCAGGAGACGGTCTGCGTGCAGACTGACCACTGAACAACATGCTGGTTAAACCACAACATTTCCATTCAGCTACTGCTGTGTCAGGTATTGAGAGCACCTCTAACCGTCTAATGACTCATCATGGTGACACTAAGTGGATTATTTCTTATCCCTGGTCAACTTTACTGTCTGCCAAGCTGCCTTGGACTCAAACAACATGCTGCTGGATGCTGCTTCAGGCTTCACAGTGCTCGTCATGCAGCACGTTTACCAGACTGTCTGTTTTAATCAAAAACACTGAATTTAAACTAAAGGACTCAAACCTCAACAGCTTTATTCTGAACTTCTTCTTAAATACGTAGACATTTTTACCAGTTGATTAAAAAATCCTCAATTTGATTCTAAACCCTGAATTTCCATGTTGCATCAGTTCTACTATTATCAGCCTTTAGTTTGATCTCAAGAGACAGCAGCCTGATGGATGAACGATCTATTAGGAGCATGTGGATCCAGAGAGATCTTCTCCTCTTTAATGTGATTGTGTTGAGCCGTAAAGTTGCTGGTCTTCCTTTTCACATTGTTCCTTCGGTGCTTCCAACCCAAAAGGCACAGATCCTTCTTCAGTGTTTGGTTTTAACCAGAGCTGTTCTTCATCCTGTGTTGTTGCTTCATCTTGATCATCATCATCCTCAGGAGCTTAAAATCTTTTACAACTTCCAGTGCAGATATGTTACCAGCTCCTTCATTACATCTATGCTTGTTGTGTTGTGTCATCCATGTATCTAAAACTGTTGAGGATTCAGACAACGATATAAATCCTCTTATTCCTGAACATGGTTTTCACGTGTAAACTGAATAGAAATGAGGACAAGATGCAGCATTGTCTCACGTCTTGTCTTGTCAGCACACATGTCTTTTATGGTTGTTTAAAGTTTCAAGTGACAAACACAGTTAAAGGTTTTGTAGTAAATGAATGAACATCAGCAGTCACACCTCTAGTTCTTGGACTCTATCTGCATCCTGCTGCTCCTCTGGCAGCTCTGTGTCACAGTAAGGCTGTAACGTCTCTGTAGGACTCTCTGTAGCATCTGAGTCTTTATATTAGGATTCAACTTGTTCAGTTTTTGGGCCCTTTGTTTACCTGCAGTCTGTATGTGTTGACACAGAACAACACCTTCATCTTTCAGTACCTTCACTTCACTTCCTGTATCCCTCCATCATTCTGTAGAAGTTCTCTGAGTCTTTCCATCTCGTACTGATCTGATATGGTTCTGTTCAGTTGTTCCTGTGTGTTTCTGTCAACATGGTTGGAACTTTACTTGGATGTCTTTGATCTTTATGTATGTTTTGATTGTAAAGTTGTTTGTTTGTTTGTTTGATGTCTCTCTTTAGCTGTTACTGATGTACAGTCTGCGTGTCATTTCCCATCTGACTCTTCTGTTATCACCATCAGATGATTATAATGTTGATTGACTCATTGAAATACAAAAGGAAGAACATTTGGAACATGATCATCCCAAAATCTTTGTACCATGTTCTTTTACTGAAAATGTTTCTCTTTTTCATTTTAATCTTTAACTTTGTTAGAACTGAGAGTTTGATGGTCAGAGAGCAACGCTGGGTATGAACACCATGTGCTACACTGTTTCTGTATCATGTTAACGCCACATGATACAAGAAAAACTAAACTACAGAAAAATACAAATCCTTAAAGAAAAATGTATCATTTACTTTAGATAATAAAAACCTGTTAGATATGACAGTAAGATCAGAACACAATGCAACATGATGACATCACCAGAATATCAAAAATAATCAGAAATAACCAGATAAAAGTCATTTGGCTCTTTAGATGAAACCAGTTTCATGACTCTAGGGATTAACTCGTGTCTTGAACCAACGCTAGTCTGAAATATTCTGTGTTCTCTGACAGCAGCGGTCTGAATAACTGACGCTGCAGTGGAACCGTTCTGAAGGGCGCCAAACATTTCACCTTGGAACAACAGTCATGACACGCTGCACCACAGAGTGATCTGGTATTAAAGAGGTACAGTCCTTTACTCAGGATTCCTGCTTATGTTAAACCTGATCAGGGTTGTAGAAGGTGCTGAAGCCTCTCTGGGGTGAGATGCTGCTAACACCTTGGAAAGATGTCATGGAGCAATTCTTCAAAATATGTTCAAGTTCAGTTCACATCCAGAAAAGCCCAAACCAGTTCAGACCAGTTTATGATGACAGGATATTTAATCCTGACCCAGTCTGATGATGCTGTGTCTCCTCGCAGGGTCCAGGATCTGCAAAACTCTCTGCAGGGACACTGGGACACTTCTGTAGGTAAAGACTGACTGGAAGTATTTTAGTAGATTATTTGTTGTATTTTAAAATGAATATATTTTGTTTCTGGTGTCAGGGCTGGATGTACTGTATTAGTCTGCAGATTGTCTCCAGTGTAATGTTCAGGGATGACATGATAGAAGCATGTTGCATGCGTGTGTACAGTCTCACCTGTTGACCCCATCTATGCACCTGCCCTCATTTAGACAGGGCATGCTGGCACATTCATCGATGTTGACCTCACAGTCTCGGCCCTGGAAACCGGCCACACACTCACAGGAATACCTGGCGATGTGGTCTCGGCAGGTGGCTCCGTTCTGACAGGGATGAACCTCGCACTCATTAATCTCCACCTCACAGTTAATCCCTGCAGGGTGCCAGAGCAATGATGGCAGTAAGCCAAGGTATTAGATTAAAAACACATTATCCAGCACATAGACTGTACCAAAACAGCAGAAAGGTCAGACTCGCATATCTATATATCTTTGTTTATAATGTATTAAAAGTGAAACAGATAACAGTCACAAGATTGTTGTCTAAAATGTTCAAATGTCAATAGAAATGATGAGATTCATCAAATTCCAATTAAATCCTGAAATCCTGGATCTACAGTCAGGTCTATAAATATTGGGACATTGACACAATTCAAACATTTTTGGTTGTGTACATCACCACAATGTATTTAAAACGAAACAAACATTATGTGTTATAACTGCAGACTGTTAGCTTTAATTTGAAGGTATTTACATTTAAATCAGATGAACGATGAAGGAATTACAACAGTTCTATAAACTCTGTTTGACCATGAGGTCTCCGTCTAACTTCCATCTAGAAGGAGAAACGTTTGAGGATGAAGTCAGACACTATTTACCTGTAAAACCTGGAGTGCAGTCACACCTGTAGTGATCCACCTCATCCAGACAGGTGCCATTGTTCTGACAGGGTTGGGAGGCGCACTCGTTGATGTCTAGGTCACAGTGGTAACCCTGAAATCCAGGCACACAGAAACATTGGTAGCCATTGACTCCATCTTTGCAGATGGCTCCGTTCTTGCAGGGGTCAGACTGACACTCATCTGTATTCTCTTCACAGTTTGGTCCTTGGAACCCAGCAGGACATTCACACCAGTGTCCAACATCAGGGATGTCCATACAGGTGCCACCATTCTGACATGTTTCCTCTGTACAAGTGGTCACATTATCTTGGCAGTCGTCCCCTCCCCGTCCTAGGGGACAGTGGCATGAATAACTGTTGACTCCATTGGCACAGTATGATTTAACACCACTGCAGGGGCTGCTGCTGCATTCATCTACATCCTGGTCACAGCTGAGCCCCGTGAAGCCGTCTGGGCAGTGGCAGGTGAACTGATCGGTACCAGGTACGCTGGTACAGTTGGCACAAAAGGCGGTGAGACAGGCATCATACAGATCATCACAGTGTTTGCCCGTGTACCACACGGGTCTTTGGGGGCACAAACACACGTAGCTAGTGTTGTGGTCGAGGCACGTTGCACCGTTGTTGCAGGGAGACGATAAACATTTATCAGCTGCTGCTGTACACAGGAGACCTACAGATGAAAGAAAGGGAAAGAATTAGACTTAAAGGTTTAAATCCTGTAATGAACGAAGGGACAGAGTAAATTAATACCTGTCCACAAAGTAAACAACCATATAGGTCGATTGTGACAGCTCCAAAAAACGACCTGTGTGAGTGTTTCTAGGGTCCATCAGAGACTAACTACCAACACGCATGTGCATACTTCACCAGAGGAGCTACCAACACGCA
>SSNP01000059.1:2712852-2727220 GCA_006937955.1 Pachypanchax playfairii | reverse complement strand
CCCCCCCCCCCCCCCCCCCCACTCGGCCCCTTAACAAGGAGTCTGATTTTACCACTAACTCCTACATGCAGAATGACCCATATAGCAGCAGTAAAGGAGCTGAATGTCAGACATGGTGCTACACTGCAAACAACATCATCAACACCACTAACAAACATTACAGTCTATCATAAAACACTCACAGTCCATGTTTCCTACTGTAACCCTGTTAACACTCTCTGGTATCTGCTGTCACTTCCACCTCACACCAACCTTCTTCCTGTCTCACTGTCTCACTGCTCCTCCTCCCATCATCCTCTCTGCTGTCCTCACATCACTGTCTCACTCCTCCTCCTCCCATCATCCTCTCTGCTTACTGTACCTGATAAATACTTTGAAGCTGTGTGTGGTGAGTGTGTCCTCTGCTTTAGATCCAAATACAAGGTGATAATTAAACCCTTTCAGATTAAAACAGATACCATCAGATACAAATATGTTTCAGGATAACACCCAAAGTTACTGTGCAAAACATTTCAGCAGAGTTTGTGAAATTCTTAGAAGTTAATAAACTTTTTTATGTCTGAATGTCTTTATGTCAGAATCAAGAGGCTGTGCTGTTCTACAGTCTTGACTTCAATAAACAGATTTATTGTTTATTTTGTTCCTATATTTTTCCATAAATACGTTTTATCTATCAAATAAATTCTCCCAGGACAGAAACATTAAATATGATGTTATTTTTACTTTCTTTACATTGTCAGAGCAACAGGCAAATGTTTGGACACACCCAGAGGAGAAGGACCCAACAATGGCTGATAAGGACCCAGAGGGCTTTTATATAGAAAATATCAGAGAAGGATCATAAAAATATGTTTAAATAATTAACAGGAAACACTCACCATAAACAAGAATACTGTATAAACTTCTAATAACATCTTGTTATGTAATAAGGTGTTAATTTGTACTATGGAGGCATTTTTCATCAGGGCAGCATAAATCATCAGAACACCACTTCCTGCTACGACCTGAATTACTGAAGTTATTTAGTGTAATATAGGAGGACCAGAGACGTCCAGAGTGTCTCATATGAAGATTTAATTCCGGAATTAGCGCTACAACTGGTGGCAGCTTGTTGGAGTAGCTCTGTGACTTAGCTAGCACTTGCTAGCATTTTTTTTGTTCTTTTTGAGTATTTCTTGCTAGTTTTTTCTTCTGGAAATATTTTCTAAATACTTTTCTTCTGATTTGGGTGCTGTGCTGATTGAGTTTTTTGCTTGATTTGTCACTTTTTATACCACTTGTTATGATGCGTAACCATGGCAACAAGAGACTTGTTTACAAGAAAGAGCAGCTAACTGACATTTCTAAGGCTGAAATAATCCTCAAATTGAAACTCTGGATCCCTGATGAGCTCAAAAGAAGAAGACGTGGATGCAGAGCAGGAGCAAAGTGAAGAGAGAGAAAGAGGAAGTTTAAACCTTCATTTCCATCAGTCACATTGACAAATGTGAGATCTCTTTGCTAACAAAATGGATGAACTTGAATCTCTGTTGAAATGCAGCATCATGTGTTTCACTGAGACATGGCTAAAGGGACATATCCTGGACTCCAGTGTGTCTCTGTCTGACTTTCAAACAATATGAGCAGACAGAGATTTGAAGAGGAGCAGCAATAGAAGAGGAGTTTGTCAGCTGATCACACCTGCTGTCACCTGTTGGGGTGGAGCATCAGAGTATGTGACATGAAGAGGCTGAACAGATGGATAAGAGGACTGATTCTGTCCTGGAGACTGAACTGGAGTCTCTTGAGTTGATTGTCCAAAGGAGGATGAAGAACATGATGGAGAACCCTCATCATCCTCTTCAGAACACAGTAACTCAACAACAGAGTGTCTTCAGTCAGAAGATTCTTCATAGTCCACTGCAGCACAGACCATTACAGGAGATCCTTCCTGTCCACACCTAGAACCCTCTACAGGAGATCCTTCCTGTCCACACCTAGAACCCTCTACAGGAGATCCTTCCTGTCCACAGCTAGAACCTCTCTACAGGCGGTCCTTCCTGTCCACAGCTAGAACCCTCTACAGGAGATCCTCCTTCCTGTCCACAGCTAGAACCCTCTACAGGAGATCCTTCCTGTCCACAGCTAGAACCCTCTACAGGAGATCCTTCCTGTCCACACCTAGAACCCTCTACAGGAGATCCTTCCTGTCCACACCTAGGACCCTCTACAGGAGATCCTTCCTGTCCACAGCTAGAACCCTCTACAGGAGATCCTTCCTGTCCACAGCTAGAACCCTCTACAGGAGATCCTTCCTGTCCACAGCTAGAACCCTCTACAGGAGATCCTTCCTGTCCACACCTAGAACCCTCTACAGGAGATCCTTCCTGTCCACACCTAGGACCCTCTACAGGAGATCCTTCCTGTCCACAGCTAGAACCCTCTACAGGAGATCCTTCCCGTCCACAGCTAGAACCCTCTACAGGACATCTCTCCCGTCCACAGCTAGAACCCTCTACAGGAGATCCTTCCTGTCCACAGCTAGAACCCTCTACAGGAGATCCTTCCTGTCCACAGCTAGAACCCTCAACAAGAAATCCTTCCTGTCCACAGCTAGAACCCTCTACAGGAGATCCTTCCTGTCCACAGCTAGAACCCTCTACAGGAGATCCTTCCTGTCCACAGCTAGAACCCTCTACAGGAGATCCTTCCTGTCCACAGCTAGAACCCTTTACAGGAGATCCTTCCTGTCCACAGCTAGAACCCTCTACAGGAGATCCTCCTTCCTGTCCACAGCTAGAACCCTCTACAGGAGATCCTTCCTGTCCACAGCTAGAACCCTCTACAGGAGATCTTCCTGTCCACGTCTAGAATCCTCTACAGGAGATCCTTCCTGTCCACAGCTAGAACCCTCTACAGGAGATCCTTCCTGTCCACAGCTAGAACCCTCTACAGGAGATCCTTCCTGTCGACAGCAAGAACCCTCTACAGGAGATCCTTCCTGTCCACAGCTAGAACCCTCTACAGGAGATCCTTCCTGTCCACAGCTAGAACCCTCTACAGGAGATCCTTCCTGTCCGCAGCTAGAACCCTCTACAGGAGATCCTCCTTCCTGTCCACAGCTAGAACCCTCTACAGGAGAGCCTTCCTGCCCACAGCTAGAACCCTCTACAGGAGATCCTTCCTGTCCACACCTAGAACCCTCTACAGGAGATCCTTCCTGTCCACAGCTAGAACCCTCTACAGGAGATCCTTCCTGTCCACACCTAGAACCCTCTACAGGAGATCCTTCCTGTCCACACCTAGGACCCTCTACAGGAGATCCTTCCTGTCCACAGCTAGAACCCTCTACAGGAGATCCTTCCTGTCCACAGCTAGAACCCTCTACAGGAGATCCTTCCTGTCCACAGCTAGAACCCTCTACAGGAGATCCTTCCTGTCCACACCTAGAACCCTCTACAGGAGATCCTTCCTGTCCACAGCTAGAACCCTCTACAGGAGATCCTTCCTGTCCACAGCTAGAACTCTCTACAGGAGATCCTTCCTGTCCACAGCTAGAACCCTCTACAGGAGATCCTTCCTGTCCACAGCTAGAACTCTCTACAGCAGCTCCTTCCTGTCCACACCTAGAACCATCTACAGGAGATCCTTCCTGTCCACACCTAGGACCCTCTACAGGAGATCCTTCCTGTCCACAGCTAGAACCCTTTACAGGAGATCCTTCCTGTCCACAGCTAGAACCCTCTACAGGAGATCCTCCTTCCTGTCCACAGCTAGAACCCTCTACAGGAGATCCTTCCTGTCCACAGCTAGAACCCTCTACAGGAGATCCTTCCTGTCCACAGCTAGAACTCTCTACAGGAGATCCTTCCTGTCCACACCTAGAACCCTCTACAGGAGATCCTTCCTGTCCACAGCTAGAACCCTCTACAGGAGATCCTTCCTGTCCACAGCTAGAACCCTCTACAGGAGATCCTTCCCGTCCACAGCTAGAATCTTTCTATGGCTCCCTGAAAAAGAACTGAGCTACAACAACACTTGAATTTCCCTTCGGGAATTAATAAAGTATTTTTGATTGATTTTGATTGATTGATTGATTGATTGATTGATTTCAGTGAGTATCCATTTAGACAAGTTTCATAACAGTAGATTAAAGTTTTAAAAGTTATTTTGTACTGATTTAATAAGATTCCAACAGCATGGAGACGAATGAGAACAGAACCAGGACTGATCAAGACTCTGAGGTGCAGATATAAAGTTATACTGATGATCTGATTCATGTCAAAAACTAGAACATTTCCTCTAAAATGATCAAAATAACCAAGAAATGTAGTTTTTGGTTGTAATGATATTTAGTAATAAATCTTATACTACTGAAAACCAGTTTATTTCCTTTATGTTGCCACATTTAGAAGAAGCAGTCGAGTCGTGTTATGAAATATAAAAGGTCATTTTTGTGCTCCAACAGCGCTGAATTAAAAAACTCCTGTCGTCTTGACAACAGACCTTGAGGAATGATAACACCTAATCAGATGGTTGTATTAATATTTATCTAATCAGAAGTATTTTGAGATTTTATATATACTTGAATAAATATTTGACATGTATGTCTTCAGCTTTGATATTTTGTAGTTGTGTTATTGACATGTTCTACAGTTTACACATCTGTCTTCCTGCTTATCTACATGGTGTATTTTCTAATCATTCCTTCGGTCTTACATCATCTCTTTATGCAGCAGCTCTCTCTTCTCCCTCCTCAGGTCATTCATTTTTTAATCATTCTTTTCATCTCTCGTCCATGTCTGAGGAAGTCCAGCTGATCCTACCAGGACTCTGGGAAACAGGTTTAGTTTGAGTTTTGGGTTATTTTGTTCCAGCTGTAATCTCATGAATCCTGCCAGAGTGTGTTTACAGGCAGCGAGGGTTTCCTCACTCTTCACCCCTTCATCCAGACCCAAACAGCTCCTCACACATTCCAGGAAGCTGATAACAGCTCCTCCTACATCCACCCATCACAGAGCACTTCATAGATCAGGCCCGGCAGGGCTGCGACCCGACACGGACTGGTACCAGCATCTTAAACCAGCTGTAACACTGAGCAGAGCTGCTGACTGTTAACAGGTAGAAGGATGTCAGGATCAGACAGATGACGCTCTCCAGAAACCTCTGCACGTCTCTTAAGAGGGTTGGAGTTTGACAGTGACCCCCCCTAGCACACACACACACACACACACACACACAAGTGTGTTTTGTTATCCTTATGGGGACCGTCCATTGACTTCCATTGATTTTAGTAACTATATTTATACCTAACCCAAACCCTTTTCCTAACCTTAACCATTACTAATCTATAACTAACCCTAAGACTAACTAAAACTCTATTCACACCATACCTATAAACCTAACCCCTAACCCTAAAAAGGGGAGTCCCCCTCATGGGGACCAGGCTTTGGTCCCCACAAGAACCCTCGGACCCCAGAAAGATAGTAAAAGTCAGGAAACGGGTCCCCAGGAGGTCAGAAATACAAACCCACACACACACACACACACACACACACACACACACACACACACACCTCACACACACACACACACACAAGTGTGTTTTGTTATCCTTATGGGGACCGTCCATTGACTTCCATTGATTTTAGTAACTATATTTATACCTAACCCAAACCCTTTTCCTAACCTTAACCATTACTAATCTATAACTAACCCTAAGACTAACTAAAACTCTATTCACACCATACCTATAAACCTAACCCCTAACCCTAAAAAGGGGAGTCCCCCTCATGGGGACCAGGCTTTGGTCCCCACAAGAACCCTCGGACCCCAGAAAGATAGTAAAAGTCAGGAAACGGGTCCCCAGGAGGTCAGAAATACAAACCCACACACACACACACACACACACACACACACACACACACACACACACACACACCGTCCCTGACATGGGAAGAAGGGAGTGGATCCACTTTGCTTCAGCAGTTCTGATAAAGGTTTGACTGGACTTTAATGATTATCGGCTCCTTTCCCAAAAATAAATTCTCTTCAAGTTGATTACAGACAGAACCACGAACAGACATGAATAATACAGATTCTACTAGTTAAACAAGAGTTTTCCTCTGCAGACATGTTTCTGTTTGGAGTCTCTCTTTGTGCACGGTGCACGGAGTTCTCCAGGAACCCGGGTCTGTAGAACCCTGCATGTGATTCTAATCTGACCCTAGTTGTGTGTGTGTATGTGTGTGTGTGTTCATGCACATGCGTGTGACTGACCCTACCATGGACTGATGACCCTGAACAGGATAAATGAAACACTATAAATAAATGACAGTTTTTCAGTAACTCTGACTAAAGTTTCAATATTTTTCCAAACAGTTAAATATTTTCTGTTTTTAACTTTTATCATCACAATGAGGGAAAAACAATCTTTATTATTTTTTTTGTTTGTTATTCTGATCATGAAGAACCCGCCCGTCCTGCTGACGGCTCAGTTCTTCATGTTTCTACAGTGTTCTGATGGAACATCAGCTGGTAGCTGACTCATTAATTACTGATGCAAATACTGGGACAGTATAAAAGTATATAAATAAATAAAAGTAAAAGAACCAGTCTCACTCACAGACTGCTGTTTGTGATCATGTAGTAAAAAGAACAGTTAGTTCTAATTTCATGTGTAATTTCATGCGTTTTAAATCCTTCTGTGATTTTAAAGGAATCCGATGATGTTTCACTCAGTGCAGATGAAAAATGTAGGAGTGAAATTGTTTACTCAGAGTCACGGCAACAGCCACACAAAGTCAACAGTGTGCTGCTGCAGGGCAGAGGAAACAACAATGCTGTGGATCCCAGGGACCGGGAAGCCCCCGGCTCATGCACATGTTGAGCTCAGAGGAATTTTATTGAATCACCAGAAGAGACTGGCAGATCCGCCAGGGTCCAGCTTTGTGCTCCAGAGACTCCACAGCAGGTGGCTGCTTCGCTTCATATGAAAAAAATGCACAAATCCTCCCAGACTCAGTCAGAGTCTGAGACCAACATCCTTCTGTCTCCTGTGAGCACGCACCGAGGCTGACGGGGGGGGACGGGGGACAGGGGGGGGGTTCATTATGAGGTTTTTTTCTTCCAAAACATTCCTAATAGTTTGGATTCTTCTCAGTTCAAGAGGAGTTTAGACGTATATAGCTACCTCCTTCCTGAACGTCTGAGTTTCTTTTGGTCGAATGCAACATGTTAAATATGTTACAGATAAAATATAGAAACTTTATAACCAGAAGCATTCGGATCACTAGTTTCCTGGAATCAGACACAGTGTCACACTGAGAGTCCGAGTCTTATGACAAGTGCACTTGTTTCCTCTCTGCGTGTATCATTTGGTGATGAGAACAACAGGAACACTGAAGAACCTCCTGCAGTTTAAAGCAGTTTTCTTACATTTTTCTTTTTGTTTTTATCTCTCCGTCTCACCCGCCTCTCATGTGCTCTCCCCGTGCTCCTTAACACCCGTCAACTCCTCTATTCAAAGTTGAGACAAAAAAAGCTGTGCAGCAGCGCAGCCAGACGCTCAGCTCGTTACCATGGTGATCCTTAACAATGCCATCCAGATCCAATCCGTACAGCCGGTGTGCCACCGTTTAAACGAGCTGCAGACGACTCACACATGAAGGCCGCGGGAAAAATGGGTCAGCAGGGATTCAAGAGGGGTGCTGTGGTCGACCCCCCCCCCCCACACACACACACTCAGGCACACCCTGGTAAGGGGCTACTCATGTACGCACAACAGAGTCTGTTTCAGGTTGAACATGTGACTCGGGAACAAAGTTAACTTCTTATTTTCTTTAACATTTAAAGACACAATCTGTAAGAAGTTAAACAGTAAATCAGATTAAAATTCAGATTATTAATTTGTTTAGAAATGAACGTATAAACTTAACCAGTATATGAAGCAGCTGCAGTGTCACCGTGTCTCTCATACTGGGGGGGGGTGATGTTATGTGTTGTTAATAACAATCCAGTTACATCTTATCAGTCACTCCTGCAGTATTTAAGTTACATGCAGCAGATTTCAGTGTGTTAGAACGAGCTGCTAACCTGATGGTATCAGTCTGATTCTTTACTGTTCCGTCATACATGTGCAATAACAAACATGTGCACGTGAACTTCACACTGATGTAAAGCATGATCCGGTGGTAACTTACCCAGTTTAAACATCATCATAGTGATCAGCAGCGTCCTCTGGTATCTGGACCAAACTCTCCCACACTCCATAGTGAACCTGATGTCTCGTCTCAGTACAGGGAGATGCTGTCAGGACTGTGGGTCTCCATCCAGCCTGCTCATAGTCATCTGCTGGGAGCAGTAAGAAGCACCTCCATACTGGAGCTCCGAGGCTCTGAGTGGGAGGGAGACTTGTAGAGTTTGTGTGTCCCAAGGGACCGAGCTGGGATGAAGTAAAGCAGAATAATCACCCCAGCAGAGAGTGACAGAAGGGAAACATGGGGTGGAGTGAGGGACTGGACTCGTTCACCCACTGAGAGACACACTGAGAGACACACTGAGAGACACACTGAGAGACACACTGAGAGACACACTGAGTCATATGCAGCACTGACTCGTCTTTATTCTTTTCATTAATTAAATGATGCACAGATAGAATTCTGAATCCAGGTGAGAAGAAAATCATGAAGCAACTTCAGAGTTGTTTTACTTCTGTTTTCATTTTGTCAAAAAAACTTTCAGTTTTGCTTCTGAAAAAGTCTTTTTTACTAAAAATGTAGTTTTTCATTTACAGATTAAAGTATAACTACGTGTTTTAAATATTAATATTAAATATCCATCCATCATCCATCCATCCATCATCCATCCATCCATCCATCCATCATCCATCCATCCATCCATCCATCCATCATCCATCCATCCATCCATCCATCATCCATCCATCCATCCATCCATCCACCCATCCATCCATCACCCATCCATCAATCAATCAATCATCCATCCATCCATCCATCCATCCATCCATCCATCATCCATCCATCCATCCATCCATCCATCCAACCATCCATCTATCCTGCATCCATCCATCCATCCATCCATCCATCCATCCATCCATCAATCCATCCATCCATCACCCATCCATCAATCAATCAATCATCCATCCATCCATCCATCATCCATCATCCATCCATCCATCCATCCATCATCCATCCATCCATCATCCATCCTGCATCCCTCCATCCATCCATCCATCCATCCATCCATCCATGCTCCCTCCATCCATCCATCCATCCATCCATCATCCATCCTGCATCCATCCATCCATCCATCCATCCATCCATCCATCCATCATCCATCCATCCATCCATCCATCCATCCATCCATCATCCATCCATCCATCCATCAATCCTTCATCCATCCATCTATCCATCCATCCATCCATCCCTCCATCCATCCATCCATCCATCCATCATCCATCCATCCATCCATCCATCCATCCAACCATCCCTCTCTCCATCCATCCATCCACCATCCATCCATCCATCCATCCATCCATCCATCCATCCATCTATCCTGCATCCATCCATCCTGCATCCATCCATCATCCATCCATCATCCATCTATTAACGTCCATCCATCCATTCATCCATCATCCATCCATCCATCATCCAATCCATCCATCATCCATTCATCATCCATCCACCATCCATCCATCCATCCATCATCCATCCATCATCCATCCATCATTCATCCATCCATCCATCCATCCATCCATCCATCTATCCTGCATCCATCCATCCTCCATCCATCCACCATCCATCCATCCATCCATCCATCCATCACCCATCCATCAATCAATCAATCATCCATCCATCCATCCATCCATCCATCCATCCATCCATCCATCCATCCCTCATCCATCCATCCATCCTCCATCGTCCATCCGTCCATCATCCATCCATCATCCATCCATCCATCCATCATCCATCCATCCATCCATCCATCCATCCATCCATCATCCATCCATCCATCCATCCATCCATCCATCCATCATCCATCCATCCATCCATCCATCATCCATCCTGCATCCATCCATCCATCCATCCATCCATCCATCCATCCATCATCCATCCATCCATCACCCATCCATCAATCAATCAATCATCCATCCATCCATCCATCCATCCATCCATCCATCAACCCTCCATCCATCCATCCATCCATCCAACCATCCATCTATCCTGCATCCATCCATCCTGCATCCATCCACTATCCATCCATCAATCCTTCATCCATCCATCTATCCATCCATCCATCATCCATCCATCCATCCATCATCCATCCATCCATCCATCCATCCATCCATCCATCATCCATCCTGCATCCATCCATCATCCATCCATCCATCATCCATCCTCCATCCATCCATCCCTCCATCCCTCCATCCATCCATCCTTCCTCCATCCTTCCATCCATCCATCCATCCATCATTCATCCATCCATCCATCCATCCATCCATCCATCTATCCTGCATCCATCCATCCTGCATCCATCCACCATCCATCCACCAATCCTTCATCCATCCATCCATCCTCCATCCATCCATTCATCCATCATCCATCCATCCATCATCCAATCCATCCATCATCCATCCATCATCCATCCATCCATCATCCATCCATCCATTCATCCATCCATCCATCCATCCATCCATCCAACCATCCATCCATCCTGCATCCATCCATCCATCCATCCATCCATCCATCCATCCATCCATCCATCCATCCATCACCCATCCATCAATCCATCCATCATCCATCCTCCATCCATCATCCATCCATCCATCCATCCATCCATCCATCCATCCATCCATCCATCCATCCATCCATCATCCATCATCCATCATCATCCATCCATCATCCACTCCATCCATCCATCCACCATCCATCCATCCATCCATCCATCCATCAATCAATCAATCCTCCATCCATCCATCCATCCATCCATCCATCCATCATCCATCCATCCATCCATCCATCCATCCAACCATCCATCTATCCTGCATCCATCCATCCATCCATCCATCCATCCATCCATCCATCCATCCATCCATCCATCACCCATCCATCAATCAATCAATCATCCATCCATCCATCCATCCATCCATCCATCCAGCATCCAGCCATCCATCCATCCATCCATCCATCCATCCATCCATCCATCCATCCATCCATCATCCATCCATCCATCCATCCATCCATCCATTCATCCATCATCAAACCATCCATCCATCCATCCAACCATCCATCTATCCTGCATCCATCCATCCTGCATCCATCCACTATCCATCCATCAATCCTTCATCCATCCATCCATCCATCCATCACCCATCCATCAATCAATCAATCATCCATCCATCCATCCATCCATCCATCCATCCATCCATCCATCCATCCATCATC
This sequence comes from Pachypanchax playfairii, assembly GCA_006937955.1. Taxonomy (NCBI): domain Eukaryota; kingdom Metazoa; phylum Chordata; class Actinopteri; order Cyprinodontiformes; family Aplocheilidae; genus Pachypanchax; species Pachypanchax playfairii. Next base: position 2,715,779 of record SSNP01000059.1, on the reverse strand, counting down.
CATCCATCCATCCATCCATCCAACCATCCATCTATCCATCATCCAACCATCCATCCATCCATCCATCCATCCATCCATCCATCCATCCATCCTGCATCCATCCATCCATCCATCCATCCATCATCCATCCATCCACCATCCATCCTGCATCCATCCATCCATCCATCCATCCATCCATCCACCCACCCTCCATCCATCCATCCATCCATCCATCATCCATCCTCCAACCATCCATCCATCCATCCATCCATCCATCCATCCATCATCCATCCATCATCCATCCATCCATCCACCCATCATCCATCCATCATCCATCCATCCATCCATCATCCAATCCATCCACCATCCATCCATCATCCATCCACCATCCATCCATCCATCCACCATCCATCCATCCATCATCCATCCATCCATCCATTCATCCATCCATCATCCATCCATCGATCCATCCATCATCCATCCATCCATCATCCAATCCATCCATCATCCATCCATCATCCATCCACCTGTCATCCATCCATCCATCGTCCATCCGTCCATCATCCGTCCATCATCCATCCATCCATCCATCATCCATCCATCCATCCATCCATCCATCCATCCATCATCCATCCTGCATCCATCCATCATCCATCCATCCATCCATCCATCATTCATCCATCCATCCATCCATCCATCCATCCATCTATCCTGCATCCATCCATCCTGCATCCATCCACCATCCATCCATCAATCCTTCATCCATCCATCTATCCATCCATCCATCCATCCATCCATCCATCCATCCATTCATCCATCATCCATCCATCCATCATCCAATCCATCCATCATCCATCCATCCATCCATCCATCCATCATCCATCATCCATCCACCATCCATCCATCATCCATCCATCCATCATCCAACCATCCATCCATCCATCCATCCATCCATCATCCATCCATCATCCATCCTGCATCCATCCATCCATCCATCCATCCATCATCCATCCTGCATCCATCCATCCATCCATCCATCCATCATCCATCATCCAACCATCCATCCATCCATCCATCCATCCATCCATCCATCATCCATCCATCATCCATCATCCATCCATCCATCATCCACTCCATCCATCCATCCACCATCCATCCATCCATCCATCCATCCATCCATCCATCCATCTATCCTGCATCCATCCATCCATCATCCATCCATCCATCCATCCATCCATCCATCCATCCATCCATCATCCATCCATCCATCCATCCACCCATCCATCCATCCTCCTTCCACCCATCCATCCATCCATCCATCCACCCATCTATCCTCCATCCATCCATCCATCCATCCATCCATCCATCCATCATCCATCCATCCATCATCCATCCATCCATTCATCCATCCATCCATCCATCCATCCATCCATCCATCCTACCATCCATCATCCATCCATCCATCCATCCATCCATCCATCCATCATCCATCCATCCATCAATCCATCATCCATCCATCCATCATCCAATCCATCCATCATCCATTCATCATCCATCCACCATCCATCCATCCATCCATCCTCCCTCCATCCTCCATCCATCATCCATCCATCCATCCATCCATCCATCCATCCATCATCCATCCATCCATCCATCCATCCATCCATCCATCACCCATCCATCAATCAATCAATCATCCATCCTCCATCCATCCATCCTCCATCCATCCATCCATCCATCCATCCATCTTCCATCATCCACCATCCATCCATCCATCATCCATCCATCCATCCATCCATTCATCCATCATCCATCATCCATCATCCATCATCCATCATCCATCATCCATCCATCCATCATCCAATCCATCCATCATCCATCCATCATCCATCCACCATCCATCCATCATCCATCCATCCATCATCCATCATCCATCATCCAACCATCCATCCATCCATCCATCCATCCATCCATCCATCCATCATCCATCCATCCACCCCTCCCTCCAACCATCCATCTATCCTGCATCCATCCATCCTGCATCCATCCATCATCCATCCATCATCCATCTATTAACGTCCATCCATCCATTCATCCATCCTCCATCCATCCATCCATCCATCCATCCATCCATCCATCATCCATCCATCCATCCATCCATCCCTCCATCAGCCATCCATCCATCCATCCATCCATCCATCCACCACCCATCCATCCATCAATCAATCATCCATCCATCCATCCATCATCCATCCATCCATTCATTCATCCATCCATCATCCATCCATTGATCCATCCATCATCCATCCATCCATCATCCAATCCATCCATCATCCATCCATCATCCATCCACCATTCATCCATCCATCCATCGTCCATCCGTCCATCATCCGTCCATCATCCATCCATCCATCCACCATCCATCCATCCATCCATCCACCCATCCACCCATCCATCATCCATCCATCATCCATCCATTCATCCATCCATCCATCCATCCATCATCCATCCTGCATCCATCCATCATCCATCCATCCATCCATCCATCATTCATCCATCCATCCATCCATCCATCCATCCATCTATCCTGCATCCATCCATCCTGCATCCATCCATCATCCATCCATCATCCATCTATTAACGTCCATCCATCCATTCATCCATCATCCATCCATCCATCATCCAATCCATCCATCATCCATTCATCATCCATCCACCATCCATCCATCCATCCATCATCCATCCATCATCCATCCACTCATCCATCCATCCATCCATCCATCATCCATCCATCCATCCATCCATCCATCCATCCATCATCCATCCATCCATCCTCCATCCATCCATCCATCCATCCATCCATCATCCATCATCCATCCATCCATCCATCCATCCATCAACCATCCATCCATCCACCATCCATCCAACCAACCATCCATCCATCCATC